>PVKA01009346.1:0-37301 GCA_004027165.1 Ctenomys sociabilis | reverse complement strand
AGCATTAAGTGAGGATATTAAAACCCTAGCAAATTCAGGCATAGAGACACATTCTTACACTTCTAGCATGCCAGGAGACAGAAGAAGGAGTAAGGAAAGGTCAAGCCTAACCTGGGAAACTGAGTATCTTAGTGAGATGCTATCTCAAAATTTGAACAAGAAAGTCTGAACAAATATAATTAATAAAGTAGGGCTAATTGATCATTTTCAATTTGAAACAAGGAATAAAACTGCTTTTTCAATATTGATGGAATAATAAAAAACTAGCATAAAAAGCCTCAGAAAATTCTGAAGAGACTATACTAAACTGATTTTTATACCACTAGACTAGAAAGTAATTAATGTTTTTTAAAAATTTTTATTTGGGTATTTGGTACAGCATCTTGCTACACAGTTCAGACTCACAGTGATCTTCTGGTCTCAGCCTCCTCAGTGCTTGGATTACAGCTGTGTACTACCATGCCCAGTTTCAGGCCCAGCACGGCACAGCAAGGGTTCTTGGGCTGGCACCACATGCAGTACCAGGCATAGTACTGCATGAACCCAGGTCCCTGCACTTGTCAGGCAGGTGCTTAGACTGCTGAGCTATCTCCCCAGCCTAGAAAGTAATTTTTTTTTTTTCAGTACCAGAGATTGAACTCAGGACCCCGAGCTCGCCAGGCAAGTGCTTATACTACTGAACTATCCCCCCAGGCCCTAGAAAGTAATTTAAAATAAAGAAAAAAAGTTCTGGTTTTGAAACATAATCTTTTGAGCAATTTTTAGAAATTAAACATGAACTAAAACTATAGAACACCTAACAAATATTAGATATGACAAATTCTTAACATGCAGTAGAGTTAAAGCAATGACAAGAAAACTTACAATTTTAGAGATTATATTAATAAGAAACTTTAAATAAACAGATTAAATATCCAAACCTATGAGTGAAGGTAAAAAGCAAAAAGAGAGAGAGAGAGAGAGAGAGAGAGAGAGAGAGAGAGAGAGAGAGAGAGAAGGGAGAGAAGGGAGGGAAGGGAAGGGAAGGGAAGGGAAGGGAAGGGAAGGGAAGGGAAGGGAAGGGAAGGGAAGGGAAGGGAAGAGAAGAAATACAGGAAGGCCAAGTAAAACAGAAAGGAGAAATAAATAAAAACATTTACTGAATCAGAAAGGGGGGCAGAATTAATGAAAGAAGTAGATTATCTGTCATTTTAACAAAGAAAAAGGGAAAGAAGCAAGCTAAATTACTGTTTAAGAAAAGACAAGCATGAGGGAAAGAATCATAGGTAAAGAGTCAGCTAAATTTCTACAGATACTTGTTTTTCAAATGATTTAGACAAGCTGTTTCTGAAATTACATAAAATTTCAGAAACAGCTTGTCTAAAATTTCCTTGTGCGATCAAGGCATGGAAGGTGTGCAACAGGTAGTGAGTTTAAGTTTTGCAGGCTGGAAACTTCTAAGTCTGTTGCACAACAATGTGAATATAGTTAATATTACTGAACTTATTCTTCAATATGGTCGTGGTGGTGAATTATTTTATGTGGGGCTTTTCACCTAAATAAATAAGAAAGCAAGCACAAGGTTCTAATTTCCATTCTCAGTAACCTCTCCCCCACCCCGCAAAAAACAAAACTATACATAAAGCTGTAATAAATTCACTGTGGTGGTGAATGGAAAAACAGTTCAACTGTTTTCCAAATAGGAGAGAAATGGCATCACTTATGAGTAGAGGAAGACAGATTATGGATTAAATAACACAGGACAATTAGAAAATTTTCTAAAAGAAGGGTGGACCATGTCTCATAGTTTAACACACTCCAGATAAATAAAATATTTAAATATTAAAATAAATGAGTCCCTAATATACTAGGAGTAAACATGGGAGAACTTTTAAAAAGAAGAATCCAAATGAGGAAGTTCTTTCTAAGTATGAAAAACAGTCTACTCAATTTGAAATCAATGTCCTACAAGGTGACTCTCTTCAGAGAAAGATGACATATTACAGGGACACTCACTACACATTTATAACAGTAAAAGATAAATAGCCTGAGAGTTCATCCACAGTTACGAAGTAAATGGCAACACACCTCATACAGCATCTGGAGCGAATGAGGTGGCTCCAGGGTACGGAGATGGAATGATGTCCATATCTGTCCTTAAATGAAAACAATGCAAGTGGCAAAACCCTCGCAAACTGCCCCTGAGGACAAGATGTGCCGAGGTCATGTCTGTGGACAGAAGTGGAACTATGGGATGGTGGTCCAGAGGTCAGGAAGGAGGTATTTTCACTGTCTGTCCTCTTGTACCTCCTGAATTTTGAAGAATGTATGTGTATGTTTTATTTTTGCAAAATAAATAAAGCGAACAGATACTGCATGGCTCACAGAAGGTGCTTTGTGGGATCAAAGCATAGGGGCTACCCACAGTATTCTGGGTCTTTTCCTGGGGGGCAGGCAGTGCAAAGAGTGGGCCTCCACCAGAAGCACCCCTGGCATAGGCCCTCATTCTACTTACTTGGTGGCAATCATGAAATAATCTTGCTGATTTTGCAGTTGCTTGCTCTGAAGAAGGGAGGTTTTAGCTACTTCACGGGACTGGTGAATTGCATTAAACACCAAGTCCCTTTTATTGAGGACACTCAGTGAACATAATTATGCTGACTGCTGGAGACAGTCTGGCTACAAAGAAGGTCCCTGGCTTTGTGCTATTAAAACCAGTTTTGATAAGGATTGGTGCCATGGCCCATTCTGTTTAACAGTCAGGCCTTTGACTATCAGGATTGGTAAGTAGACACCAGGTACTTTATGCATACTTTTTTCCTTAGCTTTTATGCATACTTGCAAGTGTCTCTGAGGCCGGTCCACTCCTCAGCACCTGCAGGCCAGCATGCTGGCCAAGGGTTCAGCCTGTCTCTCTCCCATCCTGCTGTGTCTAATAAGCCAGAAGGGGCTCGGAATGCAACCGTTCCCACCTGCCACACAGAAGCACTGCTACCATGTGAAATATTCTATATCTGAATGAAAAGAACAAAGGTAGGGCTGTATATCCCATCCTTCCACAGGGATGGGCTTATTTGAAGGTTCCTTCTCCAAAGAGGAAAGGCCTCTTACAGAAAGTGGAAGGCACCTGAAGGAGGAAGAGGAACAAATAGGAAAGCTGAGGTGTGTGGGTAAGTTGCCCAAGTCCAACATAGAATAGCGTGCAAAGGGTGCTCAGTGGCCCATTTGCTGGAAGGGTAGGCATGTGGGTGGGTGAATGGATGGATGGTATGTAGGTAGGTAAGTGGATAGGTAGACAGATAAATAGGTGGAGGAGGAGTAGACATGCAGGGCACAAAAGTAAAAGAAGTCTAGGAAAAGGCTTCAAGACTACTGATTTACTAGAAGCCTGTGTCTGCAGTCCTTAAGTCTCCCTTAGTATCACCTCCCTCATGCACAGAAAGAGGATAGCAATCCCTTGCTCATCTGTCTTCTTCATAGATGCTCAGAGCATGTGAACAGGGATAGCACCCTGCCCACCCAGACACAGTCACTGCTCCAGTCTTGAAGAGTTCAGACAAAGGGTCAGGCAAAGATCCCCAGAATGGTAAGGGATACAGTGGGGAGGTAAATGGCAGCAACAAAAGATTCTACAGGGGGATGTCTGAGCCTGAAAGGCTGGGGACAGTTATTCCAGTAAAAGAAGCTAAAATCCTCCTCATGAATAAAGGAGATTTAACTCTATGTGGGTTTATATTAGGGTCCTGTTCTGGGCATAGGGCTGGACCCTGGGAAGTCAGGTTCCAGCTCCACCTCTCACCCACCAAAATGCACATCCAAGCTGCCAGGCCAGAGCACACCAGGGATCCCAATCCTCATCAGGCTGTAGGTGTCTCCTGGGTAGGAATCAAGTTTAATTTTTCCTGGGTTCTCATGACCAGGACAGTTTCTGGTACAGAGCAGATAATCCATAGATAAGAACTGATGAGTAGATAAATCTATCAATCCAAGAAAGAACATACTCCATATAACCTGAAGCAAAGCTTCTGGAGACTATTTCATCATTTGTCCACAGGAAATAGTAACAGTAACCTCATGAATACTTATAGGCTGGATAAAATGCATGCAAAAATCTCTGGCCCTGAACAGTGCTCCTGAAGTGTGAGGGAGACACATACTCTCTGAACAAGGCCATGGAGTGCCCCCCACTCAAGACACTAGGTGACTGCTGTTTCCTGCGCTGGTACTATCCTCACTCCTACAAGTGCTGTCACCAAGTCACAGTTTAGAACGTCAGTGCACAGGTGTATTCATGCAGTGATTATTTGGAAAAAGTGTACTGAAAATACCCATGCTATAATGTAGTGAAGACCCAATTTGTATTCAGCAGATGTCTATGAAAGATAGCACAGACAAATAATTGATGCATCTAAGAAGATATAAAGAGCTATAAAGGGAAAAGTGTCATTAGCTGAAGAAGGAGGTAGCAGGTAGTACAGCAGTGGGACATTCCAGTTAGTGGGGCAACCAGCTTAGCCCTATTAGTCACTGTGACTGGTTATCTATGGAAATGCCCAGAAGTATAGGCAGCCAGGGAATTTACTAGTTCTGCCATAGATGCAGATAGCCCAGCCGTGCCTGTACTCCTCCCACCTGAAGGATGGGAATAGCAAATGTATGTACACACACGTGCGTGCGTGTGTGCGCATGCACACACACACACACACACACACACACACACACACACACACACACACAGAGTTCCAGGACATTTATGGACTGAGACACAAAGCATCTTCAAAGCTCCAGCCTAGTACCCAGCTTAGGTCCTGTTGAGAGCCTAGCCCAGGCCTCAGCCCAGCCTCAGTCCTGTCTTGCTCTTGGATCATTTGCAGAAGTAGATCCAGGTCCTGAAATTTCTTTCTCTCTATTACAGAGAAAGGAATAAAAAAAAAAAATGGTGATTCTAGGTGCCCCTGCTATCTAGGGCATGGTCGAATACACACCCTTCAGTCTCCCCTGTGGAGATGATAGGCACTTCATTTACTAAGGATCTGGGGATCCTTAGCATTTACAAATGAGAAAACTGAGGCACAGAGAGCCAGATTGCTAGTCTAAGCCATGATTCATCATGAGGACAGAGCAAGGCCTGAAGAAAACCCAAATCAGCTGGCTTAGTAGTAACACATCACCTTTGTGTGACCTGCAAAGGCCACTACAAAAGGCTCACAGCCACTACAAGCTCTATGTACAAATCACTTGTACAACTCATGCAATGGTAAACATTCCCCAACAATCTAAATGCACAATAGAAGAGTATCATATTTCACACTAATCTGATGAAATGTATAATATGTACAAGACTTACTTACATTTTCCTTTTTTTTTTTTGTATTTGAGAGAAGGGTCTACAGGGTGTTCAGGGTCTCACTACTAGATTGGACTCATCATAATCTACTGTTTACAGCCTCCCAAGAGCTGGGATTATAGGCGCACACCATCATACCCAGTCTCTACATTTTCTTAAGCATAAAATGAATCAAGCAGCACAATAGGTCATTTCTATGAAATTAAAAATTGGGGTATCATAAAATGACTGGGCAACAAACAAAATGAAATACAGATTGTTTGAGGGAATAGGAAAGAGTTCATTTTTCTCTTGTCTCAATTTCCCAATTTTCTCTCTTTCCACTGTGAAAATATATGCCTTTTGAGAAATGATCTACCCAGGTAGAAGGTCAATTCTGGTGCCAGGGCATCATCCAAACCTGGGTCTACTCTTCCCAAGTTGTGCAGGGCCAGATGAGACTGCCCCAGACCTGGTGAGCCTCATGGAGTTAGGCACAAGCCCCCAGGGCTGTTAGGGCTCAACAATAAAATGACAAAGTCCTTACCCCTTGCTCAGCAGGCTCAACATGAGCTTGCAACATGCTTACTTTAAAATAATCCTCTTTTCTTTTTTAATTAAGCATGTGAGCCTGCTTCAAGTAAAAAAATAAATAAAAAGGAATCAGGCTACTCAGGCCAAACACTCCAAAAGAGCAGACAAGCTGTCCTGTAAAAAAAGGCCTGTTCTGGAGCCAAAGTCTGGTAGTCTAAGCTAAACACCCTCAGGCCACGTGAGTTCTTGGGAGCCACATCCTTAGCTCATCCTCCGAGGGACCCAGTACACTCCTAGAAGAACCCAAATCTTGCAGTGGGGGTGCAGGGACCTCAAGGCCTTGCTTAGAGGTCTGAGTATGACATGGGATTCCCCATGCAGACGACAGGTTAAGTGGATGGGTACTGTGAGGCCAGAAATGAAGACTACTACCTCCTCATGGCACAGATGGGAAGTGAAGGCAACAGATAACTCATCTTCTCATTATCTGTGCATCCACACAGCCTAGCTAGCCACAGATTAAGCCTTCCACCTGAGCTTTCCTTGAAGACAATGCTGGTAACTCAGCCAGATCATTTCTTCCCCAAAGATGCACTGAGGACCATCCCTGCATGACATCAGGGACATGATGGCCACCCAGACAGAAGGCAGGGAGAGAAACGCTGTTGGCCATGGCAAGACTCCTACATCTCTGGGGCTCTCAATCCACCAGCATCCTGATCCTTTCACTTCAGAGCAGGCCCTCCCTCCCAAAACCCTTGGGCCTAGGCTTTTCTATTAGTACAGGGCTAATCACATTTTACCGTGCTGTAGCATGACTCTGAGGCAGGGCAGGTCTCCCTCACAGACTAAGAGGGTATGAATAGAGGGAATCATACAGATCACAACACTTTTCAGGGAGCACTAGCTACCTCACACTGCAAAGGTCAAATTTCCTGCCCCAGAAGCCCTGCTATGTCAACCATGTCACAGACAGCACCCAAGAGCAGGGCAGAGTAACTTCTCAGACACTTGGCCTGAGTCAAGTGGTAAAGTCAAAACCAGGAGCCAAGTCTGCAAAGGCTCGAAGTCAGCCATCCTCTGCAGACTTCAGGGTTCTTTCTCCACACCCAAGGCCCTACATGCAGTCACACTAGATGATGCTTATCTTTGTCTCTAAACACAAAGATATATAAATATATAGCCTGAAAAGACTCTCATAAAGAAAGTTCTGCTAAGAAGTAGAAAGCCCCATCTGGCTAAGTCAGGAAGAGACAGCACTAGCTCAGCCATGGTCCTTGTGGGTGACTCACCTGGGAAATAAAGGCAGCCCACATGTCCATAGTTTCCAAGACAAAGAGACATGATGGGACTCCCAAGGCAAAAGACACAGGGAGAGATGTGGAAACTGCTGGCCATGACAAGACTCCCATGCCCCTGGGGTTTCAATCCATCAGCATTGTGGGAGGTCTGAAGGTATGATGACTTCTGAGAGCAAACTCAGCTATATGATCCAGAAGGTTACAAGGTCATGGGCCCAGGCAGGACCTCCCTCTCCACATCCTCCCATGGCTGACACTGCAACCACTTACAACAGAGTGAGTCACCTCTAAAATCAAAGTTCTGCAATGTCTACATCATACTCAGTAATCACATAATCATCCACCAAAGAAACACCATCAAGTCCTTTAAAAATATTTCTATCTTTTGACCTACTAACTCTATAACTAGAAGACCATTTCAGTCAAAAAATCCAACAAAAATTCTGTATAAACACATGCACTGGAAATAGTCCAACATGGTGCAAATACATTATGGCACTCTAAGCCAGGAGACAGAATGCACTGCTATGAAGACTGTGTTGGGCCATGACAGGCGTAGGCAGGAGTCCTGGCACAGAAAGCTGCTCACTGCTGGGTCTCCCAAGGAATCACAGTGCTGCTTCTTTGGGTCTGTCCCAGCCCTTAAGAGGAGATCCATGTATCTAACTCTCCTCAGTGGGCAGAGCCTGGAGGAACAGCTCATTGCATGAAGATAGTCAGGGAAAGAATAGGTTAATCTAGTCTCTGGAGAAGGTTCCATATGGTGAAGCCCCGTGCAGAAAGTCCAAGCCCTCCTTTCACTTGGGGGATTGCCAGCAAGGAAGAAATTATAGGGAAAGAGCTCCTTAGGAAGAAATGTGCACTCACTCTTGCTATATGATAACTCCATCCTCTGCTGAAAAGCTCTTTCAATGCAAGGCTGGGAGCCAGCAGACAGGAGGCACCCCTGCAGGCCCTGGCCTAGGCTACAGTGTATTACCATGCAAGGAGATGGGGATGTTCTCTCTAAGGCCCCAGCCAATGTCCATATGTCTCTAGTGGCAGAGGGGCAGCCTCAGAGTATTAACTAGCTGACTCTGGGTCAAAGTGTAGGTACAGTGTCAGCCATGTGGATGAGTCATGGCCATTGCTTGACCAATCTGTTCTCAGTGAAAGCCTGAGAGAATGTTTTCTCTCCATGTGACTCTCCTTAGGCACAATCTCCATCATGGATAACTTTCCTCTATGGTGCCATAATCTCCTTGATCAGAAAATTTGGGACACAACTGACTCACATGATGTTACTGTACAGGTTCTCCTATGTCCTGAGTCCTCACTGACCTTGAAAGGCTAGGGCCAAAATGTTGGCTGTTCTTGCAGTCCTTTTTCTCTGATTTTTGCTCTGCAAACTTAAGTTGTTAACCCTCCAGAAGAGAAGCTTATTATATTACCCTACAAACTGTGGTACAGGTTGTAAGATAAATCCTGAGGGGATCTGACTGACCTTGTCAGATACAAAAAAGTTACATTTCTTGTTATATAGGCTTTGCTTTATCTTAGTCTTAAGCATCCAGCAGAAAAGTATAAAAAAGTATAAAAAGTAAAGCCATATTATACACTGAGCTATAAAAGGCTCAAGTCAACAACTTCTGACATTGCCAGTTCTGTGGATAATGCACTACTATTATGGACTACTGAACTACATTGGATTATTTTGCTGAATTCATGCACCTATAATATACGAATGGCAATGGAATACCCATCTTTGACAAAACTAAACAAAAAAAGGGGATACAAATGTATGACCATTTTGTATCTGTATATACAAAATAGGATAAACATACAGCTACTTTCTCTTAATTCAATGAATAGAAAGATTTGCTCTAATAGTGTTTATGAGCAGGATATCATGATGCATCTCGTACAATGAATAACCACTAAGAAGACAATATGCAATGTATTAAGTATTGAAATTGGCCTACTAATCAGTTTTGAAACTGTCTCATTGCTATTTGTTTCTCAATAAAATAATTTAAAAAACAAAACAAAACAAAATGTAGGTACAGAGATTTCAGGGATCAAAAGACACATATATACCAACTGATTGTCAGCAGTAGAACCAAAACAGGCAGTTTGATGAAGTCACTTCCAGAGAAAAGCAGAGGCTCTCATCTCAGCAGAAATACTAACTTCATCCTGGACACGATACCTTTGAGTACCAATTAAGAAGACACAGGGAAGGGAAACACTCCTGGGGATGACAAAGCCAATATGTCCACACAACCACACAGGGCATTAGGTGGGAGTGACCTCCTGTGGGCTGAATACCAGACTGAGTAAAGGTGCTTATGAAACACACTTTTCCACAGGCCAGTGTGGGAAGCTGGCATGGCCTAATCCAGGTGAATGGCATCACAACAGAGTGGACACCACCTACTTGCAATCCTCCACCATGCTGCAGTTTTTTTGGTCTAAGTTTCAGAAATGTTTGCACAACACACCTACCCATATATGACAGCGACTTGGGAAGGTGTCATGTATCTTGTGGTAGTGAGTTTGAGGCACACTGCACATCCATCTGGAGGCACTGGGACCCATGAAGATCAGACTGACATGACTCACCTGGATGCCATGCTGTCATGTCGAGGGGCACTGGAATAGCAGGGTCAGTGCCTTTGTCTCCCATGCCTTTCTACCATCACTTTCAGCATGATCCCACCTCAGAGGCACCCCCCACACCCAAGAGCTCGCACACCTGAGGTAAGGTACCTGGAACAGTACTCACCCCACTGCAGAGGTGCCAGCTGCAGCTGCTCCAGGACGAGCTGGTTCAGGAGACCTTCCACACTTGCCTCACCGCTGCGTTTCAGAGAGGGCTGAGCCTCAGTCAAGGAAAATCTGATACTGCTGAGCCTCCAGGATGGGAGAAGTCCTTCCAGATTCTGCACCTAGACCCCCACATGAGAACCTCTCACAGCAGATATGTCTCCTCCACTCAAGAGGTCTAGTCAACTGCCGAGCTGATCCCCACAGAGCTGTAGAAATCAAGGCATGATGCAAACCAAGCTCTCGCTTCCCTCACGTCTAGTTAAAAGAAGTGATTGTTATGTGAGAAAGGGAAATCCACTGGGATAATTGTAATCCAACAACTATTATTGCTGGGGGAAATAAAGAAAATGGGAGGTTATTATTCCTGTGTAAAACACACCAACTGTGGCTGACTATTCAATACAGCCCGAGTGGTTCTTAATGTGTGCTGCTGGTCTCATGCTGGCTCCATGTTTGTTGTGCTATCCATCTTGATGTAATTACAGCTATTACTATGAATGGGCTTGCTTAAGCAAGTTCACGATTGAGCAAGTTCAAGTCTTGCAGTAGGTAGCAGTGGATGGAGAAACAGGGCTTCTAAACACAGACAGGAGAAGTCTCTCAGGTTCAAATCTTAAGTAGCCCTTGGTTCTCAGTTGTTCTTCTTACATAAACTATAGCCACTGAAAAGAAGTTGCAATCAAACAGAAAAAATGCAGTTTCTGACATTACCTCCTGATTGGAAAGTAGAGGAAAAATCCATTTCCTTCTTCCTCTGGCAAGTTAATTTGATACAGCAAACACATTCGGTGCACCCATGGCAAGATAGGCAGGGCACTGGGGCTCTTGAGGGCAGAATGCTGTGAGTCTTGCAATTAGGGTTGGGGTGGGGGCAGTGAGAGAGAGAGTTAAAGTGAGAACAGATACAACCCAAGTATGTTACATGTAGGTACAAAAATTCCACAATGAAACCCATTCTTCTGAGTACTTTGTATGCACTAAAAGCCCCCAACAACCCTGAAAATCACATTTTCCAAGCCTGGCTCTGTGCTATGAGGCTGAAGCACTCATAGGTAGAGGTGCAAAGGAATGAAGCAGAAGCTGGGGACAGAGCTTGAGGGGCAGAGCCAGAAGGGAATGGAGGATATGCTCCTGGGTCTTGGCTGAGAGGTCAGGTACATTGCTCTAGAGGCAGGGAGAATAGAGCAAGCATGTCTCCCAGCAATGTCCAACTTGGCTTCTCCAGAAAGCTACAGAGATAAGAGGGCTGCCTCAGTGAGTCAAGCTGACCCATAATGAACTCTCCCATGCATGAGCTACGATGGTGCCATGCTGGCATCTGGGATGCTCAGGCCCCTGCCTACCACTGAGCTGGACTTTGGTTATGCTGGGTTTTTTTTTTCCATACTTCCAAATTATCATGTTTTCTCTGGATCTTTCACATGCTGTGCGCCTTTTACCTGAAATACTTTTCCCTATTTTCTCCTTCCTAATTTCCCTGCCTGCAGGAAGCCTTCCCTGGGCCATTTCTATTTCCTGGCAGCCCACATCTGATGTACTGTTTCACCACTGTCATGAGATGGTGCAGACAAAGGCCTTATGCTGAGGCTCAGGAGAGGCCAGGCTCTAGAAGTAGCTCAATCAAAGCCATTTGAGGAAAATGAATGGCAGTGAGCAAGTAGTCAGGCAAGCAGTTCCCAGGCCACACCGCATTTAGCACCAGGTCTCAGTACTCTGGGCCTTAGCAGCATTATCCACTGCATGCACATCACATCAGCTCCAACCTCTGAGGCACCGTGTGAAGCATGCAGGCACACCAGGAGACACCTTTCCAATCAGTGCTGCCCTCTCTCCAGCTCTCTGGGGACAACATTCTCTTCTCTCAGTGGCTCAGCAATGGCTGCATTATACTCTCAAAGCCCCGAGGGACCTCAATCCTTCACTCACAATTTATCAAAATTTCTTCCAAAAGTAAGTTCCTCTCTTCTCCTAAGAGGAACCCTCCAACTTACCCAGGCAAGACATTCCCACAGTGGCCAGAAGGAGCACTGCTCTAGCTCTACAGCCATCTATGAAAAAGCCAATTCTTCATTAAAAAAAAAAAAAAAATCCACATCTCTCTTCCTCAGCTTGGGACTCAATTCTCAGCCAGAAAACACTGAGGCATGCAAGCTGTGACTTACCCTAGTCAGCAGCACCTTGTGTCTAGGGATGTGATGAGCCAAATGAGCCCCACTGCACTGGTCTGGTTTAGATGGCAAGCTATGGTCTCATGCTCCCCAGGACCCACAGGCCTGAAATTCATGCTCAAGGTAGTTACCAATTCTCAGAGAAGGAAATGATGCAGGGGGTCTTCTAGTCTCAAACTAAGAGTCACTCAAGTGGGGGCCCCAAGCACAAGGACACTGATGAAGGACATTTCTGAAAATTGATAGATGTCATGGCAAGTGCTGTACCTGTTCCCTTCCACCAGCTGGGTAGTGGTGGTGGTTTGTTCACCACACATAAAGGAGCAGCAACCACTCTAAGTTTCTTTTAGCTCCAGTGTCCAAGCTGCTCCCACAACACAGCACCTCCTTAGAGAAAACAACTCCCTCCAGAATGCAGGACTGCAATCTGGCAAGAACTTAGGCTGAAAAGCATCCTTGTAGGGAAAGCTGTTGAAACACAGGTATGTTCACATGCTGCTGTCCTATTTCACAGCTGGAAGTGAAAGATCTCTAGGAAGTGAAATTTTCTAAGATATATAGTAAAGAAGCAAGATACAAATCAGCATATGCTGTTCCTATAAAAAAAAAAAACATTAGGGTAAAACGTAAGAGTGCATTGACATAATTTCAGAAACCAATTCTAAAAGATTATACAAGAAATGAATAGAGTAGGCACTTTGAGGCAAGGCAGAGGGAGGGAAGATGGGCACATCTATTTCTTTAAAAAGTCTGAATTATGTGCACTTATTTAAAACAATAGCTAAGTTATTTTAGGACAAAGCCCCGAAGGTCCCTTGACAACATTCAGAATGAACACCATGTGGCTGCAGCTGAGCTGGAGGGAGGTGGGGCCCATGCCAGGCCAAGGGGAGAGGACCTGAGGGTGCAAATCACCCTTATATTTTGGTTTAAAATGAAAATTTAAATGTCTTTTCTTCTGTGTTTTTCTTCCAGTCTGCAGAGTATATTTTTGCTTGTATGAAATTAAGAACTGAGCATGTGGCATAGGACTCTTTTGTTAAAACTCATGCCAAGCTCTCAAGGCAGATGGTGGTTGTGCCAGGGCACAAAGCAGAGCCCATTGGCCAGCTGAGATAAAGAGCTCAGAGATGATAAGCCAAGGATCAAGGTTCTGTATGGGTAATTACAAAGGTGCCAAATGAGGCAGGGCTTTGCAAAATATCCCAAAAACATACTTCTATATTAATTCGCTTTCAGAGGTGAGCTATAAAATGATACTGCTGAGCTAATAAAGCTAATTGTGTGATGCATGGCCTCCTCCCTTGCAGTCCTATAAGCCATAAAAACAGTCTCACATCTGGCTGACCAATCAGATGCCATCACAGGACTCAATAAAATGCTACAATGACATGTGGCTGACTAATCAGATGCCCTCACAGCTCTCGATAACATGCTGCAGTGACAATGGTGCATCTCCTAGTGAAGTACACAGACCCTGGCACTTGGAGGAAGGGATGAATAAATAATGACTATGGCCACAGTGATTCCAGCACTGTTTCGATTAGAGACTACTTTCTGTAGTGAATATCTAACCAATTTCTTCTCCATTAGACATTCACTGTTTTTAAATTTAGACTTTAAAACATGTTTGTTATGAAATAGGTACTGTTACTTTCAGCCATTTTCTTAAAAACCTTAGGAGGGAATCAGAAAGCTGCCAGTGCCAGGAAAGGAATCGTGGGTGTGACCATGACCCTTGCTCTGGACCCCACTTGATTCATCCTATGAATTCCATAAGGCTGGAACCCAGGAATCATGGGCTCCACTTGATAGTAAGGACTCTCTGCTCACAGGGCTGGGTCATGCCACAGCCATAGGGCTGCCAACAGCCTGAACAGCATCACACAGCAAAGGCCTGCTGAGAACTCTCCATGGTGCTGAAAGGACCCTGCAAGGTCCTTTCCAGTCCACGGGAGTGCAGCAATCACATTTGCACATTACCCACAGGCTCTTGTCTCTGAGGTCCTGCCCATGCAAATTCAATGACATGGGCAACAGGAGGACTGTGAAGTCAGTGCTAGTTCTGGACCAGTGGTTTTGAAAAAGCCTCCTAATAACATCTACTGTTTAAAGACTGATGATCTCTGGTGCTTGACTGAAGAAATCTTAAGTCCTGGTTCAACTTAAGCTCAGTTCATTTTCTAGGGTATAGAGGCAGTTTCCAGCACCCTCTCTTGAAAGCACAAATTCTACTCATGGGAGGAACCAGCAAAGGTCAAGTGAATCAATGATATTTTTCAGGAATGATACAGAAAGAATTATATAGGTGACCTTTAGTTGCCAACTACATAGGGCCACTACTTATTAGAATATCACTACCCATACTAGTCAGAGCACTGAAACACTTTCTCTGCTCCACTTGGCATTGAGAGAAGTCACACTTCCTTAGGGCAATGAAGTGTGAGCACATGCCATCCTTAATGGTCCTAAACATGCCTCATGCCCCCCCACCCCCGAACTGAGAACATAGCTGTGCAGTAGCAAAGGGAGAAAGGAAGGCTTACAGAAATTGTGTTTGGCCCAATAAATAGGTAATGATGTGACATACATCCTGCTCTTTCTGATATGAAAGTTCTTCTAGACCAGCACTTTCTGATATATCATTCTCTTCCTTAACCTTAACTTTGGCTAGAAGAAAAAGGGATGCACACTTACAAGACAGAAACACAACATAAAGTGCATATGCACTTTAGTATCATATAGCTTTCATGTCTGGAGATGCTTTGGTCTATATTTTTTCTCCCTACACTGTGTGGCTTGGAGGGTGCTACTGACCTGGCTTTCTCCCAAACTTTTAAAGCAAGAGTGAGTTTTGTGAGTCAGGAAACCTAAAACCCAGTGGGAACCCTGTCCCCAGCAGCACACCTCCAATACAACCTCATACCTTTCAATGGCCATCCAATGAGTTGAGGTTCAGGAGGCTGGAAAATCCAGCAGACAGGCCATGCTGCCCTGTACATTTAGAGTCTGAGCCTGTGTACAAAGGCAGCCAGCACAATCCCATCAAAGGAACATATGGCCTGGATACACCATGCCAAAGTAGGAGCAGGAGAGAGGACAGCTGTATTTCCTTCCAGACCAGAGCTACATCCTGCAACATAAGCTATCACACTGCTCCACTGCCCAAAATCCTTCAGTGACTACCCATCACTCTCAGGATAAAAACCTCAACTCCACAGTGTCTAGCACAGTATATAAGCTTCCTCGTGATTAATTTTTACTTTCTTGTGTATGTGTATACCAGCCAAAGACCATGTCAAGATGGCTGCCTTGGTAATCTTGCTCCTCCTTTCCCAATTTCTGCAGAGTATTGCTTCACCTTTCTGGGGAATATCCAGCCATTTTATAGGCCTCAAAACACACTTTATCAGAAGTGTCCTCTTGCATCAACCCCACTCCAGAAGCCAGCCTTTCCTTGCTCACTGGCTGTCACCACTATGCTCTGTAGGCACCCACCTTGCACTGACTACACAGTATTGAATTTGTTTGTGCCCCAACTCCATATGCCTGACTCCCACCAAACCACTAGAGAATACCTGGCATGTACTAGGGCTGGAAAGGCCAAATGTGACTGTGCTACTTTTAAGAAGCCCAGTCCATTCATTCTGATTCTTCATTACTTACTATATTTAATGAACTGATCAATATTTGTGCAGAAATTTTACAGACATTTGCATGTAGCCATCTCAGTTAATTCAGGGAAAAATGAATATTTGCTTCCAAATCTGAAAAACACAGCCAAGTGCAAAGAAAATGCTGAAGCTAAATAAAATACCTTTCCTTTCCTGTTATCTGCTAGGCTATTCAGGTGAAATGTTTGGTAATGCACAGAGCAGCTTTTCAGATCCTGTCTATATTTATGTGGCTGAAGTTTACCATGACCTAATTTGATATTCTGGAAAAACAACTGCACAACCAACTCTTTCAGTGGGACATGTGAAGCCCAGTGGGAATTTGAGAGATTCTCTTCTGTAAGAAGGCTCTACACCCGTGGAGCCCAGGTGTGGAAGCTTCTCCTATCCAAGAAGGAAGAAGCACCAGGCTCAGAATATCTGGGTATCAGTAAGGGTCTCATGAGCAGGTCAGAAACCCAACATGAAAGAAGTGGTACAGAGGTTTGCCAGCTGGTTCAGAGTGGAGTGTTGCAGGGTTAGTGCTCTCCAGCAGGCATGCCTTCATTCAGGGTACCTCCCCACCAAAGATGGGTTGTGTCTCATATGCCAGGTCTGCAGTGAGGAAGTACAGGTGCAGGAACTTAGCCCAGCTCTACTTGAGCTCAAATAAATTAGAAAATTGTCATAAATAAAAATTATTCTAATAAAAAGACTGCTTTAAATAATTAATGGGCCTCTCTCCCATGACTTTGCCTTCTAACCTGCACCACGAACTTTCAGAATGCTGATGGTGCTGCTGCTCTCATCTCAAGAAGTACAATGGCACTGCAGCTAGGCATCCCACATCTCAGGACAAACTGGACAGAAAGCTCATGCTGCAGGCTGCACAGCCTACAGGAGAGGTCTGCAGTTGGCTCACTGCTACAAGCCTTACTCATTTAAGAACATTCTAGAGTCCATGATGGAAAGCCGGTGAAACAGATAGAGCTCTATGCAGGGAGGCAGGTGTCAGTCAGCAGTGTGCCTAAGGTGTGCAGTTATCTTCATAGGCTTCCTTTAAATAGTGGAAATGATAGGAGGCCACTGAAGAAGGAAAGGTGTGGACACTACTGAGTGGAGCTAGGAGCGCAGCCCTGAGTGCAGAGAACTTTGTCAGCTCCAGTCCTGCCACTTACTAGCTGGGCAACCTGGAATAACCTCTTAGTAGCTAAGTTTTCTTGCCCAGGAAACACAGATTTAGAAAAATTACTTCTAAAAAAGCTACTGTGAAAATTAAACGAATACATCTACATGACTTGCTCAGTTTGTTACCTGGTATCTAGTGCCACATGGGTGGGTGCCACTACTCACACTCTATAATTTTATAATTGCATTATATAAAATGCACATGCTTATGATAATAGCCACAGCAAAACACATGGAGTGTGTATATGCCCAGCATACACAAACACAATTCACATCAGTACACACACACACACACACACACACACACACACACACACACCCTAATCAGAAGCCATGCTAGCCACAAGTATTTTTCCCTACCCTCCTAGGCCACCAAAACCTGCAATCAGCACTCCTTTTGTGTCAACCTTGATTCCTTTCATGGTGATCCTCAAGTATGCATGGCCACTGCATCTGGACTTGCAGGGCGACAGCAATCAAGTCTGTGTCCATCCTACCTTATTCACTTGCCTACTGACGCCCAAGCAGTCTGGGAGAACTGACAGCATTGCAAGCCAACCACAACATTTTTCTCTGGCTACAAAGCTCTCCTTCCTTGAGAGATTAAAGGCCTTTGAACCAACTTATTACAAATAGCTCTTAAACCCAGATTCCCTGAAGGGAATGTAACCCTGCATTTTACTTAAGATGATCAAAAAAAATCAGCTGTACTGGTGACAGAAGCTGTTTGTATTAAAATTTATTTAGATAAAAATATTTCTCTAAGCATAACTATTAAGAAAACATAGGGTACTGTGTTTCTAAAGTCTTATTTAAATGATGTAATTTTTTTCAAGAGATGACAAGAGAGAAGTCCATTAAAAAGTGTCTTGAAGGGGTCCAGGGAGATGGCTCAGTAGAATAAGTGCTTCCCTGGCAAGCACAAGGGCCTGAGTTCAATCCCCGGTTATGCCAAAAAAGAAAACAAAAAAAGTATCTTGAAGAAGATTTGAGAAGCTAGTTAGAGAGGCCAGAGGAGGAAGTGCTAAGTCATCAGCCTGGGCAATTTCATCCCCACCTCAGCCTTAGGAGGACAAGTGGGGAGGGGATGGCAACTTTTTCTTGGGAGGAAATTGAAAACAAAGTCCAGCTGTGGCTGGGGTGGGGAAGAGCTGCCTGGCCATGATCAACTAAGCCAGGGCATCATGACTAAAAACCCAACACAAAACCATTAATCAACAAATGCCTCAGACACTGGTGAACCTTTTGGGTATATACAGGATGCCTGGTGTTTGAGAGGCCACGAGCAGACCCCTCCACACTGTCCAGCCTGTGGCATGAGCTGTCCTGGAAGAAAGCTTCTCCAGAAGGCAAGACCACTTACCCAAGACAACAGCACACTGTACATTCTTCCACCTTATCCATGATGTGTATTTGCTGGACCTCTGCACACTCCCACAGACCATCTATCCCTAGGATAGGACACAGCTTCCCCTAGGAAGCACAGACTCCTGGTCATCTGAGAGCTCTGCTTGTCCATGGATGCTCAAGGGTCTACTTCACTCATAAAGTGGGGCTTCTCCAGACTGATTGGGAGAGATCAATACTTAGTAGAGTGCCTGGCAGAGACTCCCTGAATAGTCCAGGTATCTGCCTTCACAGAGATCAGCTAAACCATGCCTCCAGTGCTTCTTGTTAAAACAACACAGATTGGATTCAGATGGTTCAGCAAGTCTCTCACCAATCCCTGAAAGGCTCTTTGAAGGAAAATTTGGAACAAAAACAAGGTAAAAGATGAGATGACAGTAAGCCTGTTCGATGCTTATCCCTTACCTGTTTCAATCACAGATGGTCAGTGCAGGCTGGCTCTGGAAAAGGAGCCAGGTTTCAATCCAGACTAATCCCACTGGCTGCAAGTCCTTTCACATAGTCATCATGACACTCAACACAGGGTAACTAAGCTGATAAGTTTTCTGTTGGCTACACTGGAAATGAAAGCTTCACCTTAACAAATGGTTCTAATTTCTAAGTGTCAGGGGTCATAGTAAACACTGGGGATGCTCTAGTGGAGCAGGGTTCAGCAAAACCTCTGACAAAGAGATCCTCAAGAAACAGATACTATCCCTGAGACCTGCCATACCGGCCCCACCTCCAAGGTGCACTGAGACTGCAATTGAGACTGCATGTGGTGGCACACGCCTGTAATCCCAGCTCTTGGAGGCTGCAAACAGGCAAATCACTCCGAGTCCAATCTAGTACAGTGAGACCCTGAACACTCCATAGACCCTTCCCTAAAAATAAAAATTTAAATTTAAAAAAGGAAACAGATACTGAGTAGGGTTCCACTTGACCATAAGATAGCACCACCTGCTGAGAGGAGACTATTCAGGGAATAACGACAATCTTTGTACTTCTTAAAGACCATAATGAATGAGAAGGAAGGCCTGGGAACTGCTGGAGAAGCCATGGCAAGACTGGAGGGAGGCCAGGAACTAGATGGCCAGTAAGAAGATAAGCAAGGTCCACTGCTCCCCGAGAGGCCCGGGTACAGAGTAGCATGGCATGAGCTCTGAAACAGAAAAGGGGACCATGCTCATGCCTGCTCATCCCCTCCAGGGTTAGCAGTTCTGCCTGCACTTTGTGCATCTGACTTTAGGCAAGTAGTCAGCAGGACAGTATCATAAGTTTGGCTCCAAGTTTGCTAGATGTACAGGCTCTAGAGTTACTGAATTTTAAATTTTCCTTATTTTTTCAAAAGGGTAGAAACTGCACATTTGGTAGATGGGGGATAAATAGGATGCTAGTACAGTATACTGATGGGCATTTGACAGGTGACCAAAAGGGAGAGTAGAACTTAGGACTGATTCTAACAATAATGTTCCACAGCCATCAGTTAGCCACCTTGGCTGAACATCATGGACTCTGGCCCTTTGAGTCACACAGCCTTTATGTCTGCCTAAGTGGCAGGGATAGCCTTAAACCCTAGGTATGTGGCTCACAACTGTGGCAGCTTTAGTGCTGTCCCATAGTCAAATGCACATGAGTTTTCGATCATTCACTGAAGTATCTTATCTGCTATTAACAGAGTTCACAGAGTTGGCTACATTAGGGTTTTCCAAGGTCAGCAAAAATTGTGCAATGCTGGTAGCTAGAAGATAACAAGAACGTTAAGGGAGAGAATAATAAGAAGTTGAACATAAGAGTGTGTCTTATTCAAAAAGCATTGATGAGTATCAATTAAGCTTGGCTCCTAGAGACCAGATGTTGCCCATAACAGGCAAAGACCCCAGGGGGCGTTAGGAGGACTATAGATACTACAAGATCTGCCCAACTCCAGGCCCTGCAAGTGTGTGGGAGAGCTTCTGCACTCTCCTGTGCCCACTGGACCAAACCCAGGCTCACTGCGCAAGACAGACCTCTCCCCATGCTCTCTGGACCTCCCCAAGCCCTCCAGACCAGTTCAAGCCTGCTCTGTGAGTGAGAACTTCTGCTATGCTGTTGGGAGCCCTGCAGACCTACCTAAGCCCAGACACAGTGAGTGTGTGGGAGAGCTTCTGCACTCTCCTGCCTCGCCCCTCATACCCTCCAGACCCAGCCCAGGCCTGAGTGAAACTCTGCAGCTGAAGTCCCTGCAGTGAGACTAGGATCAAAACCATGCAGCTAATCCAGGAGCAGAACCAGAGGGGCCAAACAGGTTGACCTCCAAGGGCAGCAGCAGGAAGGAGCTGTGCACTGTAGCCAGACACAAGCCAGGTACAACTGGATGAACTAGAGCTTGGTATATTGGCACCTGAATTTTAGTAGGTGCTAAGGTTACAACTGTACCAAAGCTACACCAAAGGTCAGTGGACAGTGCTATACAAAATGACAAAGAGAAGGAGCAAAATGCAATCTCAGGTCCCGAACTCACCCAGAACAAGTGCAGAAGACACTAGCACAGCTGAAATGTCTAAATTCATAGCATCTGAAGTAAAGAAACAACAGCAGAAAGGTATAGAGTAACTCAGATCAGAGTTAATCTCTGAAATACAAAAAGAAATCTATGAATTAATAGTGTCTGAAGTAAAGAAATAACTGCAGAAAGATATAGAGGAATTAAGATCAGAAGTAATTTCTGAAATGAAAAAAGAAATCTCTGAATTAAGAGCATGTGAAATAAAAGAATCAAATACATAAACATATAGAGGAAACCAGATCAGAAATAAACTCTGAAGTAAAAGAATTAATAACTGCTTCCCAAGAAGACACTGATTAAAAAAAAAATAGAGAAATTTAAAAAAGCAATGGATTTCTTGAATGAGCAATACAGGGAAGAAATAAATCGCATGAAGCAGAGTCAAAGAGATATAGAGGAACTTAAAATTTCAATCACAAGCTTGCAAAACCATTTGAGTAAAAGTTAAGATGGAGTTTCAGATCTTGAAGACACTATTGCAGCTAGTGAAAGGTAAGAAAAGATCTCTTAAAAAAACTAGGATGCAGGAAAAAGTAATTCATCACCTGTAAGATGATGCAAAGATGAATAATGTGAGACTAATAGGCATCAATGAGAAAGAGGAGGCAATACAAATGATGTAAAAAGAATATGGGCAGAAGTAATAGCAGAAAACTTCCCAAATATGAGGAAACAATCTGACATTCAGGAAACCGAAGCATACAGAACTCCAAATAACTTTAATCCAATTAAAAATACACTGAGACATATAATAGTCAAGACCCCAGAAATCCAGCACTAGAACAATATACTGAAAGCTGCTAGAGAAAAGAAACAGATACATCTAAAGGAAACCCATCAGAATAATGGCTGACTTCCCTTCACAAACCATGAAGGCAAGAAGAGCATGGAGCATAGTACTTCAAGTCCTCCATGAAAACAAATTCTAGCCCAGACTACTATACCCTGAAAAACACTCTTTCAAGTATGATGGAGAAGTGAAATATTTTCATGACAAAGAACAACTAAAGAATTTCATGATGACAAAGCCATTCCTACACAGGCTACTGAAAGATGTTCTAGAGACAGACCAAAATGATCAGAACTCCAAGAATGAGAACAGAAGGAACCCACTAAATAGGGTAAACAATAAAATACAGGACAAAAAGGAGCAAACAACAAACTTAAGTCATTACATTTCAATTATAACCATCAATGTAAATGGACTCAATTCACCAATTAAGAGAAATTGACTGGCATAGTGGATTAGGAAACAAAATCCAACAATATGCTGCATACAAGAAACACACTTAACTCATAAAGAAATTCATAGGCTGAAAGTCAAATGATGGAACACAATACTACACCCCAGCACCTCAGAAAAAAGCAGGGGTAGCAATCCTGTTTTCAGACAGTCTCAACTTGAACCCAAGAATGATCAAATGAAATAAAGAAGGCCACTATATACTGATTAGGGGAAAAATTCAAGAGGAAGAGGTAACACTCATAAATGTCTACACACCAAACACAGGAGCACCCACCTATATAAAACAAATCTTAATGGACTTGAAAAATCTAATATCCAATACCTTAACACCCTCTTATCCCAAAAAGATAGGTCAAGCAGATACTACAGACAGGCCAGTTCTTATGATGAAACAGTGTCAGGTGAAAATAGCCTTTCAGAAATGAACAGGATAGTAGCTGGAGAATATAGGAGAGCAGGTAACAAAGGAGAATGCATTCTGTGGCATAGGGGCCTTCACTGCCCCACCTCAAGATGAGAACAGAGCAGCAAAGGCTGTGGCTAAGCTGGCACAGGCTGAGAACCATGCCATGGACAGGTGTCTGACCCCTTCTTTGGGCTTCAGCCTCTCCAAGGATGCAAGACCACAGGTTTTTTGTGATACAAGGAGGAGAATATATTAAATAGCTAAAAATAAGAAGCACATAAGAAACTCTTCCAAGTAGTCACACTATTAAAAACAGGGTTTATGAAGAGAAAGAAGTATCCTAAAGGAAGAAAACACTGACACACCAGCTCACTGAATCAGACCCAACTCCACAGGGTGTAGCTCCACCCTAGCCCAGTGAATTCTAAATACCACCCAGGTTTCCACTGCCAGCCACACTCTCTATGTAAAACCACCATGTCCCTGGAAGGGTGAGGACCTTGTGAGCTGTAATGGTTGATGCATTATGTCAACTTGAAGAGTTCAGAATTTTAAGTGACTCAGTAGGTGGCCAGGGTCCTCACTTTGTAAACATCCTCCTCCTGTGCAAGAGTAGGCCACAGAGAAGGTGTGTGTGCTCCATACACAAGCCCTAGGGGGTGGTAGCCTGTGTACAATACAATGAGGGAAAGAGGCTTGCTTTTCCCCACATCTGCTCATGCTGCTTCTGCTATTTTATGCAACCCTGCCTTGGAGCCAGCTGAAACCTCCACAAATTGTGGAGGAAACAAACCTTTCCTTCCTTAATCCCAAGTGACAGATTTTTGCCTCAGCAATGAGAGAAAAGTAACCAACACATGACCTCTCTAGGCAGTGTAAAAACTGCAGCTTTACAGACCACCAAGCATAGTGAGAAGGCCTGAGGAGCACCTGCTCAGCTCCTAGGGCTTCCCTCCCCAGTGTCTCCATACTAGTACCCTAGCACAATGCCCTAACCCTTCCCAGAGTAGCTCGGACCTGGGGGAGAGGGGAGGAGTGGGAAAGCAGATGGACAGCACCACTGGGGTATGCTCAGGGGCACAGGAGACCTAAGAAGAAAGATCCTCACAGACAAGTGTATGTGTAGCTAATGTGACATTCAACTTCCTTTGAAAAGTGTTTACCCAGCCTTATATGCTCCACATAGGCAATATCTACAACTATGGATGGGTGTCAAATTTTTTATAAAGTCTAAATATTTATAAAATGTTACTAAAATGTATAATGAAACTATTAGAAAATTTAGTCTCTGGTCTTTCCATCTGTTTAAATTCAGATTTACAATACCAAAAGTCTACTATTCATCACATGCCAGATGTCACTACCAGACAAGACAGAAAAGACAGAGACATAAAGAGGATGTCCTTAACATTATTTCTCTTTAACCAGATCTGTCTATAGGGAAAGGCATTATGAACTTCTGATCAGTGTACTGATGAGGCAGATGTGTAAAGCACATGACAGGCACTGAATAGTATCTGTTGTGAGAATTATTAAGCAAATTCAGACAAAAGGGAAACAGTCTCTTTAAGGAGTGAAGGGTTAAGGAAGAACTATGTGAAGCTGTTTCTTGTACTTTTATACTATTCAAAGAACATGAGCATCCTAGTGGTGTTACAATCCCCAGGCTGGCAGTATGCACTTGACAATGGCCACAGACCCAAGGAAAGCTGCTCTCTACTGCAGACGGGAGTTGTGTCTCATCATCTGCAAGACAGGATGACAAATCTGCCCTGAGAGTGGACCAGGGGAGAAATGGCAGCACAGCCAGCACTCAGGAAGTGGCAGCCATAATACTACCTGGATACTACCCTGTGACCAGCACAGGAGGCCAGGGAGGGAGCAGCTGATGTCAAAGGAACACAGGCACACAGGGCTGTAGTTCTGGCTGTTCCTGGGCTCCCAGCTTCTATCTGAGGCTAGAATACGATCATGTGAAAGCATGCCTTCGCACATTGCCCCTTCTCCATCGAGGGCTCCTACCCTGATCTGAGGTGGAGGCAAACTTACCCAGGCCTGCTCTGACCTGCACAGATCTGCCACCTAAAGCTGCAGCTCCTGGGTCAGCAGCCTCCACAGCAGGGGGTCAGAGGCTCTCTGAGGATCAGGTTCTTCCAGGTCCCAGCATCACAGTGAGAAAGCAGGAGGAGACATTCAGCCTCAGTTGCTCAACAGACAGAACCTGTCAGTACCCTGGGTTAAGCACCCTATGAGCAAGCTCACCTGGATGGGTCCTTGGATCTGCCTGACAGGTGCCTAGTGGTAGAGGGTTCCCCTCAGCAAGACATGCTAGTCCTGTGGGAGGACAGTGCAGGTGTGAAACATGGGAGAAGTGAGGCAAATGAGTCAATTCCTGGTACATAATGAAGAGCGGACATTTGCCTTACCACCTTACTGCTAGCCTTTCTGCTCTATACCCCTCAAGAATGGAGTCCACATGGGCTCTGCATCAAGCTACGAGAGTACAAGAGAAGGAGGAGCTGAACTCCCACCCTTTCAAACCACAAACTCCAATTGACAGTGTGCTCACACTGAGTCCCCTTGCCTTCTTCCTTTAGAATCTAGTTCATGGGCCCTTCCATCTCCACACAAAGTGCTCATTTTGTCACAAACTCCTTGTGGACCACCTACTAGACCCAAAATTCAATTTACCTTGAATGAAAGAACTCACCTCAGGTCTCAGAACCTGCCATGGATATTTCAGAATCCAGCAAGACCCCTAGAATGTTCTGAGTCCATAACCCCAGCCTAACTATCCCCAGAGCCGGAGTCCCCAATGACAGGGATGACTGGCAGGTATAGCAGAACTCCCTTCTCCTGCTGACAATCTCTGATCAAGCCACATTCACATGCCTCATACCCCTAAGGCATTTGCCACCATGTCTCTTTGAT
The DNA here is from genome assembly GCA_004027165.1 of Ctenomys sociabilis. Classification (NCBI taxonomy): domain Eukaryota; kingdom Metazoa; phylum Chordata; class Mammalia; order Rodentia; family Ctenomyidae; genus Ctenomys; species Ctenomys sociabilis. Next base: position 11,827 of record PVKA01009346.1, on the reverse strand, counting down.
AAACTTCTACACATCAGTAAGCACCCACTCAGTGTCTCCTCTTCTTAATGTCTCCTTCAGTTGCTTCACCCAGAAGTTGCTTCCTCTGGACTTGCAGCACTGGGCACAATGCTGTCCTTGCTCCCCTCACACTTCCAGACTGACTGGGCAATGCACAGCAGCCATCTTGGCTTGCAGATCTGCCTATTGAGTGGTTCCCAAATGGTGTACTACTTTTGTGGATACTCTGTCAAAATTGATAAATCAACAAGTGAACTGGAGGGTAGCTCTTCAGAGCATCACTCACTCAGCTGAGCACCTGCTCTGTGCCAAACATGGGTCAGGTTCAGAGCAGAGTCAGTGATGCTATAAAACACTCTTCCTGGCATGGTCTTTATGCAAACAAACTCCTCAGTATTTTTAAGATGGCACCATCATGCTTGGCTATGCTGTGCAATCAGATTTCAGTCTCCCCTACTACTCTATCCATCTGTATTTCAGCTGTCAGTCTGTGAACCTACTCATCCCCAGCCCTGATAGGAACCCATTAGGGCCTGCCACTAACATGAATATCAGCACTGGCAAAAATTCGTGATCCAATGTCAAGAACACTACTGGCCCAAGACCTTTCCCCACACGGAATCAATACTTCATTAAGCAGGCCCTCTGAAGCGTAAAGTGGTTAGGAAAATACCAACCCTTCAGCCCTTGTCTCCTTACTATGGCATTTTAGCCACTGGTTAAAATTCTCTATGTGCACAGCATTCTGGGGCCTGTCTGCCTCACAGCAGTAGAGAATTGAAATTTTTCTGTTGCTAAAATGTGGTTAAAATCCAATAGCCAAACCCCTGTAGGCTACTTCCCAGTGGCCAGAGCCCAGGCAAAGATGGGGTTCAATGTGAGCACCATGAAAAGGATATGATTCTCCAGTGGATGTCTAGTTTGCTGTTGATCTCCAATCCTCGCGCTTCCAGCCTCTCCTCTTCCAGCTGCTTTGGACTTGCAAATTGCCCCATCTCTCCAGGGGATTCTGGAACACTCTCAAAGTTGAACTTGTCCACTTGGATAGCCATTCTAAGAGAAGAAATAAAACAGCACAGAACTCATCAGTGCAGCCATTTTTTGTGGCTGACTCTTGAAGAAGCAACACAGGCCAGCATGAGATGGTGTAATGAATCATTATTGTTAGTAATTCATCACAGATTCAGTCTAAGAAAAGCGAAGTAAGAGGCTCCCATGGTGGCCAGGCCTGCAGAGCTAGCTCAATATATGCTTATGAGCTGGGCGTGGTGGCGCATGCCTGTAATCCCAGCACTAGGGAGGCTGAGGCAGGAGGATTGTTGTGAGTTCGAGACCAGCCTGAGCTACAAAGTGAGCTTAAGGCCAGCCTGAACTACACAGTGAGACCCTGTCTCAAAAAAAAAAAAAAAAAAAAAAAAAAAAAAAAAAATATATATATATGCTTATAACTGAAGACACAGTCACAATTTGGACCTCTAGAAAGACCTATGTCATGCCACAGCAGAATTTCAATTGCCTACTGAAGTGAGGCAGACAAGACCCAGCATGCTGTGCACACAGAGAGTATAGTCATGATTTACACTCCTTCTTGGACAATCAGAGAACACTGACAATGACCCGAATCCCCCAAACTCTAAAAGCCTACTGGAAACATTTGCTCCATTCTTGAGCTCTGCCTGACATCGCTGCATACTTCCACATGTCTACACAGCCTCCATCCCAGCCCTTCACTGCTTCTCTGACCCTGATGTCCTCTGGATGGTTTCCAGAACACATCCAGGTCTCTCCGCCTCAGCTCTTAAACTCGTGGCTTTACTCTGCAATGTTCTCTTTCCAAGCCTTGGCCCAGCTGGTCTCTCCTCACCCTGCAGGCTAGAGCTCGAGAGCCCTCCCTAGAGTACCCAGGCTATGGCAGCATCCTCACTCGCCCTTTCACCTTATTTCCTACTGGAGCACTCCATTTATTTCTGGCAAAATATTGATCATGAACTTAGATTAATCTCTGGATTTAACTCTTGCTTCTACCGGAATTTAGCTCCCTGCTGGCAGAGAGCCTCTTACCGTTGTTTATCAGTTCCCATGGCCTAGAATAAGGCCTGGCACAACCCATGACTTAGTAAATAATTAGCTGAATAAATGAAGGGTTCAATTAAAAGCCCTCCTTACACCAAGCCAATGTTCCTTTCTTCTTGCATACTGCTCATCAGGGTCTTAGACCCAGTCCCCATGTCTGACTCCGGCCCCAGGTCCATCAGGAGACCTTACCTGGGAGAGGAGGCTGCTGCATTAATTCTGGATGCTCCAATGGTGTGTGGCCTATCCTCACCTGAGACTATCATAATTATGGAGGCAGGGCCTGGCTTACTGATGTATGAGTCCACCGTCCCTCAGAGCAGGACTCAGTAAAGGTACAATACATTGATGGAGATGGGAGAGAAGAAAAGAGTATTTCCTATGAGGCCCCTAAGTTCTGGCTCCAACTTAAAGATAACTGAGAGTCCACCAGCAAAATTTTGTATTCCTGCTACACAGTGCTACAGTCAAAATTGTCAACACAACTCTGCTTTGACTACCTTCATGGCCATTTAGAGAGGAACTGCTGTCTAGGGAAAATGGTGTGAGATTACACCCAAAGATGTGGTTTGGGAAGCTGCACTAGATGGGGAAGAGCCACCACAGCATCAATAAATCTATAGGCCTTGGCCCAGAGTACAGTGTGGAGGCCTGGCCACCCCAAGGCACATGCCCTGTTCAGAGTGTGTGGGCACACATTTGTAGTAGGAAAAGTCTCTCTCTCTCTCTCTTTTTTTTTTTTTGGTGGAACCAAGGATTGAACTCAGGCCCCTGTGCTTGCCACAGAAGCACTTATTCTACTGAGCCATCTCCCCAGCCCAGGAAATGTTCTTACAATTACATTTACTGTGTTTTTCTGATTTAAGTAAACTGCTTATCATAAAATGTTAGAAAATAAAAAGTTTTAAAAAGAAAGGAAAGACTCATAATCTAATACTCTATGCCAATATCTATTTCCATGGTACTGTAAAATATTTGTATTTTTCATGGTTGAAATCATTATACCTGTGTATATAAGTCACTGTGTATGCATCATCACATACACACCTAACTAACTGCACATGAAAGCACAATTTAACTTCTTGTTTTATCGTCTCAATACAAGTAGTATGAAATTTTTGGAGTCAAAACTCAGTCTGCCCAACACTTGGCACAATAGCTTCAATTAACACCTTCCCTAGTGTTTGAGCTAGCTCATTTCACTTTCTAAAGGTCTTATTGTAAAAAAAGTTTGACGAACACTTCTGTGCTCAGGGCTTCTGTCTGCCCTGATGTGTGGCTCCCAGGATCTCCTTCAGCAAGTGGAATTGCTGACCTGCAGGTGTAGAAGGTTTCCAGTGCCAGGCCCTGCTCAGAGCTTCACAGGGACACCATCTGGGAACAGTGCAGGTGGGCATCCAGACCTCTCCCTGCACCCTTGGAAATCACAGAGGGCCATTTTAAGCTTTGCTAGTAACGGGCAAAATGCTGTCTCACTGAGGCTTTAAGGTGTAGAGCTAAACCATCCTAGAGGCTGAACACTTTTGGCAGAAACCTCATAACCACACACGTGTCATTCACTCCTATAAGTTACTACATGTATATCAAGACACCTTCTAAGTTTTGACCCAGCAAAAAGCTCTCCTTGTTTTTCCACCCCAAAGTCAGATGGAACAAACCAGTATTATTTTCAACAAAATGTTGAACAAAGTGTTACTTTACAAATGGTAAAAACATTTCCTAAGTTTGCTCGACACAAATTTAAATTCACTGCCTGAAAACCCAGAGAAATTCTAACTTCTACCTTTCAATGAGTCTGCAAACATCTCCAGTGTTGAACTCTCCTCTAGTGACAGGGCAGCTCCAAGCACAGTTCCTACTAAGGAGAGTCCAGAAAGTAATTCCAGACCTGTGCCATTGCTTTTGGAAAGTGACAGCAAAATCACTGGATATTACTAACCTCTGAATTTTTATAGGAAAAAAAAAGGCATGAACAGTGACTCACCTGGTTCCTTGGGCTAAGGTATAGGGGGGCATAGTCTTTCAAGTGGCTCCTGAGAGGTGGCAGGGCCAGGGTCTGCCTGGGAGCCACCTATTCCAATAGTTCCTTGGATCTCACTGTTACTATGGGTTGTTACTGTTCTTAATAAAACAAAGGCATCCTGCCTGGGGATCAAGTGGACCACCTGTTGTTTATGGCTGGCCCAGGACAAGAATCCTTTTGTGGCCTCTTATTTAATACTGTCCCAGCAATGGGAGGACTTCTACAAGGACATCAGAATGCAAGCATTTTCCCTGTGGTCAAGAAGAGGGGACAGGCGGTCATCCCTGTTGTAGCCACTTGCCAACTGAGGGGGAAACATCCAGGGGCAGGCTGGGAGCCTGGTGGAACCGGGGCACTGTGTCATCCAGAGCCCTTCCACATGCTCCTTGAATTCTCTGGGCACCACTACTTGGTGTAAATCAGGAAGACTGCTCACTGGCCAAGAGTTACACTGAGAAGGGGGTTCACATATGGAAACATGCCACTTCAGGATGGTCCCTTCAGATTGGTTGAAGGGACTAAACTTCAATTGAAGACAGAGGAGAACACCAGGCCCTGAACATATCTTTGGCAGATCTTACCAGACATAAGATCAAATTTCAGCTCTTTCACAACCTATAAAATAAGAAAAAAATGCCAGTTCTTTCTTGGACAGAGGACTAGTAGCTCGAATATATAAAGAAATAAAGGGCCAGGCTAGCAAAATTAAGTGCCTGCCTAGCAAAATTAAATTCCTGACAGCAAAATAAATAAAGTTTTAAAAAATTAAAAATCACTTAGATCCCCAAAACAAAAGATTTAACCAAAAGATGGGTCATGGAAATAAACAGACACTTCTCCGGAGAAGCATAAATAGCCAATAAAATACATAGAAAAATGTTCACCATCTCTGGCGATTAGAGAAATGCAAATCAAAACAGCAGTGAGAGTCCACCTTCCTCCAGAAATAAGGGTTCTCATAAAACGAAACAAAAACAAATCAAATAATAACAAATGTTGGTGATGAGGCAGGGAAAATGAACCCTTCTACACTGTTGATGAGAACATTAACTAGTACCACACTATGTATGTCCATATGGAGATTTCTCAAGAAAACATAAAAAAAGACCTAGAAACTCCATTAGACTCAGCTGTTCACCTTCTAAGTATGTTCTTCAAAGAGCTAAAGACATCATATTACAGTAATATATGCATACCCATGTGTTTACCATCATAACTCATAAGAGCTAAATCTTGGAAGTGACCTATATGTCCTTTAACAGATGAATGGATAAACAAAATAAAGAATTTATACACAATGGAGTACTACTCTGCCACAAAGTTGGATAAACTTGAGCCATTTGTAGAAAAATGGGCGGACCTTAAGACCCTAATGGTAAGTGAAATAAAGCATATACATAAGCTTAAATAGCCAATAGTTCTTCTCATATGGTAAGCCCAAAGTATGAATAGAGAGCAAACTAAATGGTAGGTAATAGGGAGTGTGGAGATTGATCTTTTGCAAATAGGAAGGGGATGAAGAGATGGAGGGAGGAAGAAAGGAAGGGAGGGAAAAGGGAAGTGAAAAGAAATGAGAAGTAGTATGCACAGGCACTGGCTCCCCACAAGGTCTGCAATCATTATGTATTGCAAGCTTGTGCTAATAAAAAAATAAATGTTAGCTCTTCCATGAGGTGTACCCAAGCACAAGACCCTCCAAGCATTCCCCTAGGACAGTCACAACCCCTCACGACATTAATGTCCTTCACAATCTACAAACATGTGCTATTTATGTCTAGATGTCCCCCCTCAAGCCTTGGGCAGCCTTAGGCCTTTTCAGAGGTGGCTGAATATATAGAGTTCATGATGACTCAAGGTCCAGTGCTAGGATTAAGGGTGTGGTCAGGCAACCTGCATACAGTATAAGGGAAAGAAGAGGCTTTCCTCTCACCATCAGTGGTTGTTGTTTTGCTGTGTCCACCTCCATGAACTGTTGCCCTCTTTCATCTGCCACTCTGCCGTGAAGCCCGCGATTATGGACTGAAACCTCTACAAACAGCCAAATAAACCTTTCCTCTCTTTTAACTGTGGGTGGAAGGTACTTCATCACAACAAGATAAATTACTAAGACATACATTAGCACTGAATTCTTTTTATTTTTTAGATTGTTTTGTTTTGCTTTTTCATGCGATGGTACTGACAACTCCACATTGTTAGTGCAAATGGTCGGCCGCAGTCCTGGAACACAGAAAGCACTCTGCAAACAGCAGCTGCCATACAACCAGGTCCAGGGCCACGAAAGAGGAAACCAAAGGGATGAGGATTTAAGGAAATAACCTAAGTTTGAAAACAATTCAAAAGCAAGGATATGGAAGAGCTTAATTTCAAATGTCAAATTCAGGTCTGACCCCAAATTTTTACCATGATTTGATTGTGTTCACCCTTCATGAGTTAGAGTTAAATAAAATTAATACCTTCACTGAATGCCACTTTTCAGGTGTGATTTTATAGGCAAATGTGAGAGTGACAGGCAAAAGAGTCTGCCACAAAAAGGGTGCTGTAATTTTTAAATTTTCTATTGAAAAAGAGGTGGTTTTAAAATGCCATATCACACATTTAGACCTTCAAGCAGCTGATTTCTGCACCAGGAAAGTCACAGGGACAATATTAAAATACAAACCAAAGAGTCAGGTTTAAAATGACTGTGTGGACACAATTAAGCTGAACTTCACTAGGAGACAATGGACACCTGTCAGATGCAGGCTCAGTCTGCATGGAGCATCACAAGGGTGTCCCTGTAACCACAGACTACATGCTCTGCTCTGTTCTGGGATGGAGACAGCCCAGGTGAGGGGAAGCAACCACCTTCCACAGTGCCCTGCCCCAAGCCAGCAGGCTCCTGGCAGCACAAAAAACTGTGAATGCTGATGTCCACTGATGCTCAAGGGAACATCTCTTTAAAGTTTTCACATCAGTTACAGTAAATCAAAACCCTTGCTTCTCTCTCTCTCTCTCTCTCTCTTTCTCTCTCTCTCTGTTGTCTCTATCTCTGCCTCTGTCTCTCTCTCTGTATCTTTGTCATTGTCTCACTGTGCCTATCTCTTTTTTCTTTAACTTTTATTTATTTATTTTTCATGTATTTAGTAGAAGGTCTACAGGGCCTCACTACACAGATCAGACTCATAGTGATCCTCCTGTCTTCGTCCTCTCAAGCGCTGGGTTTACAGGCCCGTGCCACCACATCCAGTCTCAGTCGCCATCACAGCGTGCCCCAGGGGGTGAGGCCGACATGGCCTGTGGTTCCAGGGTCAAAGCCCGTTCCCTGTGCTTTGCCAATGCAGGCGCCTTAGTCTTCTAAGCTGTCTGAATGTGCCTGTCTCTTTTTCTATCTTTCTGTCTGTGTGTCTGTCTGTCTCTGTCTCTGTCTCTGTCTCTGTCTCTGTCTCTGTCTCTGAGTTACTTACCCACACTGGGTTTGAATTTAATCCCACCCACTTCAGCCTACCAGAGTGCTGAGATTATAGGTGTACACTATCATACCTGCTTTATTTTATTTATAATTGAAGGGGAAAAATAAGAGGTCCTCTAAAAACCTTCAGCCCAGGGACAGTTTCTTCAGGTCATGCTAATACCAGGACAACAATACCCACAACACCTGGTCTGCCTAAGCCTGCCTCAATGCCACACAGTAAGTTTCCTTATCACCAAGGCCATCCTCAGAACAGCCTAGAAGGGACAAGAACTGTGTGTTGCAAAAAATCAGGTAGTTTTCCCAGAGACACAGAGAGGGAAAGTAGGACATGGAATGTTCAAAGCCAGACTTATGGGTAACTGCAGCTTATGGGGAGTGACAATGGCAAGGGTCTGGACAGCTGTCCCAGGCTTTGAATTCTGCACCTACACTGATATGGCACCTGAAGATGACACTGTTCTTTGGCTCACAAGAGCCCTGCTGTGGCCGGCATAGCTAATGTTGGTTCTTAGATATCCCTTGGTCTAGCAGGTCTCACAGGAGAGCAGGCCAGGGCCAGGTCCATGCTAAGCTGAAGAAGCCTCTATAGTACATGGTCTCTTCACAGGAGAGACCCAAGGTCAGTGCTTCTTATTTACAGAGAGCTAAGCTGAGCTTGTGAAAGCAGTAAGGACCCACTACTGTCCCCAGAGCATAGTGAGCAAGCCTAGGAGCAAGCCCTAGTTCCCTGGAGCCAATGCCATTCACCCTGAGAACACAATCAGCTCTTGCCTTCCCTGAGAAATCTCCTGCCTCACATGCACCTATGAGCCTGCTGGGCTCATCCAGCTACATCCAGCTCTCTCCCTGATGCCCAAACCTAGGCCTCACACTTCAGTACTTCCACAGCCCAACACTGCAAGAGCACAGAGCACCCCTGGGGCAAGTCCTTAAATACTAGTAACCACGGGCATACAATGTACATTTGTTCATTCCGTATCACAGGAAAGGCAAGGAGATGCTCATGACTGCTTCAACCAACTTGGTGGTGCTGGGACTGCAGCAGCTCCCTCTTGCACTGGCCAGTATGGCTTAGGGAGATACAACTCCTTACCTTGCATTTCTACAGATGAATATTTATTTTAAGACTTCTAACTGCATTCTTTTCTCAGTACAGAAAATAGTGGCTAATATAATGAGATTCACCCTACATGCCACTGGCTGCCAGCTGCCCTCCCTCTCTGCAAAGTGCTGAAGGCCAAGTACAGTCTGCCCTCCTGCAAGATGGGTTGTTTTTAATTGATTTCCTTCTGCATGAGTCCCCTGAGGGAGCAGCATTTCCATCATAGCCAGGACACCACTGCTATGCAGGCCGGAATTTGGGTGTGCACTATTCCAGACAGAATGCCAACCCAGGGCCACCTCCCCAAGGTAGAGCACAGGGGTAGAGAGGGATGGAGAGAAGCAGGGCACTTGTCCTCAAGGCTGCACCCCAGTCCCATCCACGTATTAGTTTTACGATTAGAAGATGCTACCTTCAGGCCTTGGGTGCAGCACCGCTGAATGGATACCTCACCTTAAGGGCTATTGCACATCTGAGAGCATTCACCTGGATTGCTTGGCATATAAGTGCTGCTCAGAAAATTATAGCTGCTACTTTGCGAGGTAATGAAAAGGCTTTAAAACAGATTGTTGTGATGGTTATTCAGCCCTGTGAAGACCAGAAATCACTGGGCTACATACTTCAAATGGAATTGTACAGTATGTAAATCATATTTCAATTAATCCATCATGGCTGCAGATATAGTTCAGTGGCACAGTGCCCACCTGGCTAGTGCAAGGTCCTGAGTTTAATTCTGGGTATCAAAACAAATAAACAAAAAAAGCTTTTATTAAAAAAAAAAACCAAAGTCTATCACAGGAAGTCACAGTAAAGATCAAGTGTGACAGTATTTAGGAGGACATTTGTGGGGCATAAAATGCCAGACAGGAGCCAGGCACATCTGTGTCTGGTACAGAAGTGTCTGGGAGATCATCTGCACCCACTGCTCTGTGTTCATGAACATTTCGTTGTAGCTAATAACCAAGGTGTCTGCCTCCAATGGCACCCTCACCTCTGTTGGGACAAAGTTGTGTGCTTCCTTGTCTTAGTTGCTTTTCTCTTGTTTCTGAGACAAAATACCTGACACCCAGAATCAAGGAAGGAAAGGTTTATTTAGCTCACGATTTGTGGGGGTTTCAGTCCATAATCGGTTGGCTCCAAGGCAACCATGGCACAGAAGGCAGCAAAAGCAGCAAGGGCTAAAGTGGGGGAGAGGGGGTGTTAAGAGCAAGCTCTTTTTTCCCTTATACTGTTAGGGGGCTACCACCACGAGGGTGGGTGCATGGAGTACTCACAGCATCTCTGTGCCCTCTTCTTGCAAAGGATGAGGATGTTTACAAAGTTAAGGACCCTGGCCCCCCGCTGAGTGGCTTAGTTAAACTTCAAAATTCTTAAGTTGACACAATGTATCAACCATTACATTCACCTTGTGCTTTTTTCCTTGAAAGAAGTGCCACATAGTGTATGAAGGAATGGTCACAGCCACCTTCACAGCCGCCCTGCAGAGCACTGAAAACCGTGCTGATACTTATCCAGCCTTGCTCATCTCTTGAGGGGGAACTAGGTTTCCCAGTGCTGCTTCCTAGTGTTCTGGGGACATCTGCATTGAGACTTAAATGACCATTCCACTCTTTGCAGGTTTTCTGCTATTCATGGAAAATCTGAAAGACCTAAATTGTCCTGGTCTACTTCTGATTCTATGAGCACTTAGCATGTAACTGGTCCCTGAGCCTTTGCCCTCCTCTTCACAAGAGGGAGTGGCTTGCTACAGAGCTTCCTCATCTATGCAAGGAAGGCCCAGGTTAGTGTACAGAGCTGGTGCTTTCTGAGACCCAGAAGAGTCTTATCCACCATGTAACACCCCCCCCCCAGCTAATGGGGTAAGGAAGGGCATCACTAAGTGAATGCTGCCCAGGCAGTACACAGGCAGGCAGATGCGCCACACGAAGCATTTTCAGAAGCAAGGGAATCATACAAGGTGACACAAAAAGGAAGCATGGGAGGAGGTGGAGAGCATGAAGGAATCACAGAGAAGAGACCCTTTCACCCAGGCTGTGCAATGATGACACATACTAATTTACTTATTTTCATTTCAAGTCCAATCCTTAAATGGATTGTATTTCCACACTGCAGGGAAGAAAACTAAGGTTCAGGGAAAATGTGAGTACCAAGAGCAAGATCAATGGGGAACTCCTAGCAGTGCAACCAGGCAACTAGAGGCATGGATGCCCCTGCCATTCTCTCCATTCTGGGTGGCACCTGCCCAGAGGCCATGCATCTAGGTCTATGGTTACAAAGGAAGGGCCTAACATTCCTGCACACCTCATGCTGGAGCAGGAGGAGGAGAGGCCCAGATCTACTTGACTCACACAGGACACACACTCATCTTCCAACTCCAAACCTGAAAGTACACACAGAAATGATCTGGAAAATTGCTGGCAGGATTTTCTTAAGAATCAGGTGAAAGCCACCAGTGGAAATATTAACATCTGAGTTTAAGAAAGACCATGATCTCTCACACTGTCACCAGATCAGGCCACCAGCTATGCTCATAAGTGACCTGATTTCTGCCAAAGGGAGATTAGCAGCTTCCAGGTAAAGAGGGTTGGTGAGGACAGACAAAAGGTGGGATCTTCTGTGACACTGTCTTCACAGCATCCCACCGAGAAGGAGCCCCTGGCACACAGGCCGCATTGGCTCACACAGGTGAGATATGGCACGTAGGCACACACACCTGGCTCTGAGCAAGCCTGGAGGCAAGCCATAGCTGAGTGAGCATAAGACCTCAGACCTCAAGCTAATCAGAGGCCAAAAGAACCAAAAGAGTCAAATTGTTAAACAGCTTTTTCAGAAGAGCTATAGGTGGACTAGTCTGATAAGCCCATTAAAATGTGTGACAGGCCACTTTTAAAGGTAAATGAAAACAGACCAGAGGCCATAGAGTTTCTGTCAGCCGGCCTCTATGGCAGTGAAAATTTCCCTGTTAAAAGGAGATGAACGCTGAGAAGACTTCAATGACCACATAGGAAATATAAAGTACATGTGTTGGTATATAAGTTTGGATCTACCTAGGTCTTAATCATCCAGCAGAAAAGCATAAATGTATAAAAATGAAGTATACATCGTGAGCCCATAATATTAAGCTGAGCTGTAAATGGATATGGTCGACAATTTCTTTGAATAACTCCCTATGGTTGCA
>PVKA01009345.1:0-68838 GCA_004027165.1 Ctenomys sociabilis | reverse complement strand
AAACTTTATATAATAAAAGCAGTTAGCAAGTAAGTACCAAGAACTAAAATTCACGGCCTCTGTTGCTGCTGCTCCTCCCTTTGCTCTTTGCTGTTTTGTGCTGCCACGAGCTGCTGTCCTCTGCCACGTGCCACCCTACCTTAGAGCTGCCACCCTACCTTAGAGCTGCCACCCTACCTTAGAGCCAAGCAAGTATGGACTGAAACCTCCACTAACTGTGAGCTAAGTAAACCTTTCCTTCCTTAAAAAAAAAGAACTAAAATTTGTAGTATTTTATTTGTCCTCACCTGTCACAGTATAATTGCTATGAATATTTTTCAAAGTCAAAATAAGGGCAGAAGAAAACTAAAATCAGAATAATACACAAACTTCAGAGTACATTATTATCCACATATTGATGAAATTTTGCCCTGATGAACCTCATGCAAATTCTTTTCAATGATTGCTCTCGCATTTCAGTAGCACTGTATACATTTTATAGCTCATGTTATATTTATGTCAATATCTATGTAAGAATATATGGATATTTGCTTCAACTGTAAGTAGCACAGGCATCTTTAAAATTATGTTAGCAGGGTACTTTTTCTCCTACTATTATAAAAGTAATTTTATAGATTCTAATTATATTGAGTATCAATTCTCACTTGGTTTTAGTGAGTGTTTTAGGGCTAAAGTAATACAGCACCCCAAATTGGGTTGCTTAATAGAAATTTACTGTCTTATGGTTCTGGAATCCAGAAGTCTAGAATCAAGGTGTCAAGGGCCATCCACCTCTGAAATTGTAGGGACATCCTTTCTTGTCCCTTCCTAGCTTCCAGCCGTTTCTTAGTAACCTTTAGCCTTGTAGCTGCAGAACTCTAACCTTTGCCTGGCCTCACAGGACACTCTTCTGTCCTGTATCTGTCTTCACACAGCAGATTTCTTATAAGGATTCCAGACATGCCGGCTAGGAGCCACCCTACCCCAGCAGAGCACGATCTTAATTGTTTCTGTAATGAACCTGTTTCCAAATAAGGTCACACATTGTTTGAGTTCTCACATTCCCAAACAGATTTTTTTAAGACTATGAAAAGAAGTAGAATGATCTACTCTTACTTTTTAAATAAAAGAAGTATAGATCAACCATGATGTGCTTTCCTTAACAATGGAAATGTGTTAGTTTTAGTGGGAGTTATGTATTACCTTCTCTCTCAATAATCATTTCAGGCTGCTGCATCATGAAATTTACAGCTAAGTTATACTAAATCAAATCTAATTGATTAAATCAGAATTCTATGAAATGTTAATTAAAGTATGTTGTAGATTAAGCACAATAATTACATGAATGATTTTATTTAATAGGATATTTTCATGAATCAGAATATTGCATAGTAAACCTGCAAACAGCTACACTGAATACTTAATACACTTTATAAGACACATTGCTCTGAAAGCTGCTAAGACATCTGAATAATGCACACAAAAAATAAAGTGGCCTGCAGATCTTATTTAACTTCTCCTTTTCAGCACCCAAATTGTGTTTCTGCAGTTATGACCCTCATGGCTATGTCCTCTTTTTCTAGCAGATGCCCTGTGAAGGTATCTGCCCACAGAACACAGCCTTGTTTCAGCAGCCCAGGTAAGTGAGGCAGGTACATCCAATTACAATCCAAGACACTGTGATCTATGAGTGCTATCATTATGTTTATAATTTAGTTATGGGTTAACCTCCGAGGCTAGCTTCATGACCTAGCCACGTAACCCTAAAGCAGTACATTCTAAGTTTCAAACTTATTCAAGAATGCTTCCACAGTTGGAAAGAACTGAAAAGACAACAACCTTACCTTGAGAGTGAGCAAACAGTCACATGCACATTTGGAAAAATAATTTGCAACAAACAAATGATAATTGTTAAAATCATTTAATGCTATGACATGGATATATTTCCCCAAAGTTTATGAGTTAGAAACTTAATTTCCAAATGGGCACATTAATAGTGGAAGGGAGGCCTTTTGGAATTAGTGGCTTTATAGGAAGGGAAATCAAAGCTGGCAGGCTTGGTATCTAACTACATTATGTGTTCCACCGTGCTTTGATGCAGCAGGAAGGCCATCATACTGGTACCATGGTCTTGGATTTCTTAGCCTCTGAAACTATAAGTCAAATGAACCTTTATACTCTTTAAATCATGTAGTCAATAGAGTTCAGTGATAGCAACAGAAAACAGACTAAAACAGTTTTTAAATTTCTTTTTTTCTTGTAAATAAAACCCAGGACTTTGCATTTGTGAGGCAGGCACTGTGCCACTGAGCCATATCTCCAGCCATAAATTTCTGTTACTGCTATTCTTTGTTAGGAGCGTGGATCCCTATTGTCTTAGATAAAGCTCTTTAGTAATTTAGAGATACATTCAATATTCTAAGGGAAACTATCTGATGTCTCTTATCCCTGTTAAGCAGGAATTGTGTTGCTGACTGTGTTTGTATCTAGCTCCCTACTTCAAAAAATATACCTATTTCAAGAAATATTATGTAAGGTTTTCATTTGGTGGAGCATCAAACATGAATAGATGGATTTGCGGTTTTGTATTAGGGTCAAAAGAATTTTATAAATAATGAGTATTTGAAGTGTCATTGAAGCTATCACAAACTATCATGAGAGATATGTGAAGCTATCCTAAAGAGGCAGCACTAAGCTAAGAATATTAAGAGTCAACTAATTACTTCTGATAATAATAATAATTCCTTGAATTACTCTCAAAGAATTAATTCCATACTGAGAACTTCATATCAAAGTAGCATTTTTGAAAGACTCCGAACTGTAAACTCTAGCCTCTGTCTTTTAAAATATTTGAGTCTATTCATATTTATTTACATATTATCTTTAGTCAAGCTGCTTTCTTATAGAAGATTCTTTGAACATTTCAAATACAAATCTTAAAACGATCTTCATATTTTATGACAAGTTAATTATTTCAAGTAGTATTTCAGTTTAATTAGCAAAAGTACTCATCCTATAATTGAATACAAATTTTTAGTGGGCCAGAGTCTTTCTTTCCTTTTAGAGCTAAAGAGAATTATAGCTTGGCTTGTGTCTCTTTTCTCTGCCTCCCAAAAAGTTCTGTTTCACTAAACCAGCTCTTGAGTTGAGTACTAAAGAGTGGAGAGCATAAACAAGGAAAATACATGGACAACAAGAGGGTCTTTACCTGAGAAATGGTTCTTTTCCAAGAATGGTGAGTAGAAGCATGAACAGGTGCACTTGGGAGGATACCGGATAAAAAGAAACAAAGGGGAATTTTAAGAAATGTTGCTGAAAATTATATGTTCTTCTTGTCATGTTCCAACAAAGAATTGAAATTCTTGGGCCATGTTCTTTTAAATGCATCATTTTGGAAGAATTAATTAAGCCGGGCATCGTGGCCCATGCCTGTAATCCCAGCACTCAGGAGACTGAGGCAGGAGGATTGTTGTGAGTTCGAGACCAGCCGGAGCTACAAAGTGAGCTTAAGGCCAGCCTGAACTGCATAGTGAGACCCTATCTCAAAAAGACAAAAAAAAAAAGAATTAATTATATGGATTTTAATTTTCTTAACATTAAAATTCTTAGTATACCTTTGCTGTGATTTCTATGTGTCTAACTACTGTGGAATGTCCTTCTCATGTCTAAGATTATGAAGCCTTAAGAATATGCCTTGGCAAAACAGGACTCTAGTATGCAGTTCTTTAATCTCTTTTATAGAATACAGGCATGTGGCCTATGCTGTCCATAAGAATCAGTTCAGAAAGGAGAGTTGCTGCTCAATGGGCATAAAGCTTTTGTTATTCAAGGTGAATAAACTGTGGAGGTCTGCTGTACATCAAGGCTAAGGTTAACAATATTAGACTGTAAACTTAAAATGTTTCTTATCCCTTCTTCCTTACCACTTTTTGTGGTGCTAGGGTTTGAACCCAGGTCTTTAGGTATATGAAGGCACAATAAGCCCTCTACCATTGAGCTATACTCCTAGTGCTATACATTTAAAAATGTTTAAAAGAATAAATCTCATGTTTTCTAAGAGGATAAATCTTTTTTATCCGGTATCCTCCCAAGTGCACCTGTTCATGCTTCTATTCACCATTCTTACACAGTTGTTGAAAAGCAACATAGATTTAGGAAAGGAAAAAAAGAAGAGAGGAAGAGAGCAACTTGAAGGAAGGAGGCACCACATAAAATCCATGTTGAAGCAAAAATGGCACGATGTTCCTGCTGCAGAAATGCAGTAGTAGGCTGGGGCAGCAGCTGTGTGACAGTAACGGGGGCACAGTTATATGTCTTCAACTAGTTCTACATCCTGTATTTGGACTTTATTTCTAAACCCAGGCCTAGAGCTGGTTCTCTCACAAGTATCTGCATAACCTCATCTTCTGCTTAATTACTCGGCATCAACTTCCAGTACCACACAATACATTTTATGCTAACCCTTATGGGATCAAATATGAAAATAATTGCTCAGCTTTCCATGCTTAACCTAATTTGTTATCTAGCCTAGGCATAATTTGCTGGATAACATTGCTTAAATTTAGGTTTTAATCCATATCTTTTAGTTTTTAAACCACAAGAGAAAAAAAATATGATCTTGTTTCCAGAAGATAATAGGGAAGGGAAGACAAGAGTGAATCATAGAATGAGATGTTCTTCAAAATCCTAAACATAATTTGCTTTTGAAAACAAAGGGCAGAGTGAGATAAGAAGCTATATCTGGTGAGATAGCTCAGTGGACTAAGTGCCTGTTTAGGCAAGCCCAGGGACTGGGGTTGGATCCAGACACCATATGCCACACAAGCACCACCCCTGGACACACTAAGCTGGTCCTTCCGAGACCTGGTGTGGTAGGGTGCACCTGTAATCCCAGTGCTGGGGAGGCTAAAAACAGGAGGATCATTAGGAATATGAGCTGCATAGTGAGACCCTGTACCAAATACATTAAAAAAGTGTATGTGTTATGGTTTGTGTCTAGGTGTCCCTCCCAAAGCCTCATGCAGTCATGGGGCAGCTTCCGAGTGCGTGATTGATTACTGTGGGTCTGGGTGCTGCACCTGCCCTGGGGCAGGTAATTTGCATTACACTGTAAGGAGGGAAGAGAAGGCTGCTTGACCTCTGCCTTACTCTTCTCTCATTGCTGGGACAAATACCCGAAACCCAAAATGAAGGAAGGAAAGGTTTATTTAGCTCACAGTTACTGGAGGTTTCAGTCCATATTCAGCGGGCTCCAAGGCAGAGCAGCACAGAGCAGAGGTCAACCTTCCATGGTTGTGGCAAAGAGCAAGAGCCTAAAGGGGAGGTGGCACCAGCTCGAGCAGCAGCTTCTCTTCCCACCTTTCCTTGTAATGCAGATCACCTGCCCCAGGGTGGGTGCAGCTTCCACACCCACAATAATCAATCACAAACTCCAGAAGCCGCCCCAAGACTGCATGAGGCTTTGGGGGGACACCTAGACATAAACCATAACAGTATATCCGACTTTATATTTATAAAAGAAATGGCTCTGGATGGCAATCTTGTGTCTGGTGTCAGGTGTTCTTTTGGTTTCTATATGTGAAATAGAAATAACAAGACCCATATTGAAGACTGAACCCTACATCATCCATACAAAACAAGACTTTCTAAATTATATGAATATATAAGAATATAAGATAAAAATTTCAGGCAGAACTTGTTATTGAGGGAGGAATTTAATCAAAGTGTGCTAAGATCTTCATTAATTATGTGCAATAATGAAGGTTTCACTACTAACAACTTTTTTCACATTCATGCTACTAGCCACCATATTTAGGAAATTCATTTTTTTTCCATGGACAACTGTTGACAAAGCATATCAACTTGAAAAAAATAGAAAATAGTTCAGTCAATATTTTCTCTATAAGGAATGGGATATTATTTAAATATAAGCTCTAATGGGAGTTCATATTCCTCTTTGGCCCTCTAGGATAATAAGGATTTTATTCTTTTTGTTTTTGTTGTTGTGTTATTGTTTTCTGTTTTTGTTTTTGATTCTTTGAGACAGAGTCTGACCTTGTGCTCATTTTTGTAGCCCCCCAGCTGGTCTCATAAACTCACAGTGAAAGGACTTTACTCTTAAAGGGATAACCTAAATGGATGAAAATAATTGTTGGATATACTTACCACTCTGTGGATATGGCAAATAATCCACCTTCCAAAGGAAAAAATTATACCTCAAAGAATATGTTCATTGATACGAAAGTGTTTGTTAAACCACTACTGCATGACTGATACTGTCTTCTGTCAAGGTAATTTATAAGCAAAATCATAAAGAGAGTAAAATTATTATCAACATCTCTCTCTCAGCAACCAACAGGCTCTATGTGTCTCATGGCCCAGAAAACCATCACCATCACCAGAGGAGGCACCTGTATCCCACCTTTCTTTCTATATGGTTCTCAAACAGAGATTTGTCTCTATTCTTCCTACCATAACTGACCTCTTCAATATGGTCCAGTTATGTAGCTGACAATTGGACAGGAGTATAGATATTTCAGAGATATCATAGTATAAAAGAAGTTTAATTTCTACACAGAATGAACCTTCTAGCAGGGAATAATTGTTTAACCACAGAAAAGAATTCCAAGTAGTATTCATGAAGGAAGTACACCACATACTTTAGCATATCTACCACTACTCCACTGGTATGCAAGGTCATCTTGCCTAACAGTCATCTTTTTCTTCCCCCACTTCTTCAGCACTGGTCAGAGATGAGTAGTTTGCCTCTCCTCTAATGGCTGGGCACACGCCCAAACATTCCATTCCTCAGATTACTGTTCATTTCTGGATCTCAACCATGTCCATGACTTCAAGTAGTCTACAAATAAGAAAGGAATGTTATCTTCCTTACTCTCACTGTAAGCCACAGTCATACCCTATATTATTCAACATTTTTAAAACTGTATTAGGTTTGTGTTCACACAGCAACACACACAAGTTGGCATCATTTTTGCCTTTTAAGTTTTTCTTTGTAATTTACCCACCTTTTGAGGAATTGACCACAAAAGAGTCCAAATTAAATATTGCCATATAGTAGAATCAGATCATATTTAGATATTTTAACGGTTGGTTTGCCTTTTCCCTGGAAACATAAAAGAAACAAAGACAATATATAACATTACTTTTTCTTTTTCTGTCCTGTTGATACAGGGAGAAAAACTGTTCTCAGGTGGGTGACCTCCAACCGATAAACTGAACCTACAAATGACACAGGGAAAAACGATCTCTGGACCTGACCTGTATGAGTTTGTGTTCTCTAAAACCGAAGAATAAATTGTAGGAACAAATGGAGGTTATGAGCAGAATAGATTTATTGAGGGAAAGAAAGCTCCTGTCCAAGAGAGGGACAGGAGGGGGGCCCGACTGGGTAGTTCCCCAGGAAGCTGTCTCTTCCAGGGACTTTTATAGAGGAAAACCATGTAGTGAGGTGGGTCTAAGGTGGTAAAGACATGGGAACTTGCTTAGGTGGACCAGAGGTGGGACAAAACCATGGTCAACCAATGAGATTACAAGCACCATTGCTCAGGTAAAATTGATTAAGCTCAGGAGCAACTAAGGAAGCAACTCACATAGCAAGTGGGCATGAATATGAGACAGGGTCTCTTCTTGTTTCAGGTTGGGCTAGTGACTCATTTAGGCTCTTTGAAAGTGATTGATACCTATCTAGACTATCAATCTCTGATGCCCATCCCTAGGGAAGTACACAGCTGTGTTTCCTCTTTTGTCTTGATCTTGAGGTGTGGCCCATAGGGAGTGTCTGTATCTTCCAAGTTGCAAAGTCACCTTGTCAGCCATCTTCTCTCCTTGAGGGCCTGGCCCTGTCTGACTGCCTAGAATATTTCTAACTCAGCTGCCTACAACACTGTTCCCAATGTAGGATTGTGAACAGCTATTGTCTCCTAGATATCTAACCTAAAGAAATATTCTTAAACATGAAAAAGAAGTCTCTAGGAACTTCTACTTATCAAAGAGACATGTTCCATGCATTTGTACTCAAAAAATTTTAACAATGAATCTCGTGATAATAATACTTTAAAAGTGAATTCAATTTTTTAAAGTACATTATACCTTTTAGTAATCTGACAATATCCCTGGGAATTAAGATAGTAATTTCAAATGCTGCCTACGCAGTAAGCCTTGCTCAATAATTACTTGCCAATTGAGTAATTGCTATGTAATAACTTGTAAAAATTGAAACACAGAATAGTTGAGTGACTTGAATATGTTTTGTACCATTGGTTGTAATGCTGAAAATATAAGCCAAATCCTTAAATCCTTAAGATTTAAAAAAAAAAAAAAAAAACTTACTATTGAAATTTCAAACATACATAGGTAATACAGTATAATATAATAAACTCCATCATCCAGTGTGAATAATTACATTTTATTTTACCAAATTTATTTTATCTTTCTTCCTCCAACTTTCTTATGGAGCATTTTTAAAGCAAAGCATTCCTTTAGCATTCTAAGTTAATCATTAGCTTTTGCTTGCATTTGTGATAGGTCAGCAGTCTAAAACAGTGGCCAAAGGATTCAATACTTAGCAAATTTTTCTAGTGCATTCTTTCATAATTTTCCCTCCATATTTTTTTTTGCATGTTTCCTTCCCTCAAAAACAGAAATCCTGGGGCAACCTGGTGATGAAGAGAAAAAACCATAATAAACTCTCTGGCTTCCCTTGTTTTTAGTTACTTGCTTCATCATCAGTTGTAGAGTTTTATATCTAGCTATGCAGTAAAAAAGTTGCATTAGGTTTGCTATAGATAATGTCCTGGCATATTGTTCACAATGTAATGGTTGCCTACATTTTTTTCTTGAAACCTGAAGTTTCCTTAAATCAGCTTGAAACCATTGACTCTGCACTGTGACCTACATAAGTGTCCTGTGGTTGATAATTTGATGTCACTGGATCCAAAACTCTACCTTTCAAACACCTTATTCCAAGCTCTCAAAATATGTCCTATAAAGAACTATGGAGTTCAATTACACATGATAGACTACTAATTACTTCGCTGTTTCTCATCACCAATCACCTTTCCCCGTGCCTTACAACTAATGGGTTTCTTCATCCCACATTTACCCCTAACCTCTTTCCTCACAGAGGCAGATTAGAGAGTTGAGACTCCTCTCTTTTCATGTTTGGCTACCTTCTGAATAAACTCTTTTGAAAGATTCAACATTTTGGTGATCAGCATAATTTGATGAGCTAACTAGGTCTCATTCAATAACACTGGTTCTGGGCCTCCTGAAATGAAAATATATAGCAGGGTAACTGCCAAGGAAAATAACTCTCTTTACCTCTACAGCACTGTAAGGGAGAATGAGCTGAATTTATGTTCCCCTTCTTTGTGTATGGTGGATGAGAAGATCACCACCATGGAAAAGGCAATGGTGGATCAAAGGATCCACCTGAGGTTCTATGTTGGGCCAGAGGATGCTCCCTAGCCTGCTGTACCCCCAAAGGACTGCAAGTTATGAATACCTGGACAACTTTAAGACAAAGTTTGTTATGGTGATAGATTCCTCTTAAACAGAACTTCATGACAAGAAAAGTCACATTATGTTTTAGAAAGTGCACTGCTCCAACAGAGCTGTAATTCTCAGCTCCTTCTCTAACCATAGGAACCACATCCAGGCTAGAAGCCATCACAATGTTGTCTATGATGATACAAGTCCTTTGAACAAGAACTCTCCTGTAATTATCTCAAAGAAAAGCATTCTGTACCTAACTGAGGTGGAGTAACATATTTATCATTATCACCTTCTGAATATAACATGCCAAGGGTGGAAAGGTGCCTTGGGCATGGTTCCTGGGGAGTTGGTAGTCCAAATCAGTTGGCCAATAAATAGAAAATAAAAAATCAGTAATCTTCATAATATAAATAAAAATGTCAGCTTCAAAGTTATTTAAAATATTTCAGTATTTTCTAAGTCTAGGTCCTCAGAAAAGTCTTTGTATAGAAACCCCATTCTAGGGCTGGCCAGATAGCTCAGCAGATTCTATACAACATGTTCAAAACCTTTGTAAGAAAAATCTTTAGTACGTAGAAAAAGCATGCAACATCTATACGATGAAAAATATTTAAGTAGCCTGCATTGTAGTATACTTTCTGAACATATATAGCTTATTGTCATGGGTGGGATATCCTGATGATTTCGATAGTTTCCTAAACTTTATATGGAAAACAATTCTGTAACATAAATCAAGCATAAATTGGATTAAAATATTCAAATACTTTTTCTATATTAGAGTAATGCAAAGCTGTATTACTCTTTGAAAATGTAGCAAAGGTTTGAATCTCTATTTTACTTTTGTATTTTTAGTAAGGATCTACAGGGTCTCAATACGTAGATCGGAGTTGTAGTGATTCACCTGCGTTCAGCCTCCTACTAACTTGGATTACAGGTGCGCACCACCACACCCAGTCTCAAAGTCATCGCAGCATGCCCCGGGATGGGGCCAGCAAGGCATGATGGAGATGGAATCCTGGTCCTTGCACTCTGCCTAAGCAGGAGCTTTAGTCTTCTGAGCTATCAGGCTGACCCTAGTATTTTATTATTTATATTCATTTTGCTTCATTTTCCTTCCTGTGATATTTAGTATATCATCTTTTTTTCTGATACAGGTTTATTTGCAGAAGCATTGCAGAAGGACACCAGCCCCATGCAGACTGTGGCCCAGGGCTGAGTTGAGCTCTTCTCTCTTCACAGTGGCAGAAAAACTCATAGCATGAAGGAATCCTGGGGTCCAAGGCACATTTGTGAGCCTAAGAAGGAGCCAGAACTGCAGCCTGGTGTTTGCCCTTGAGTTGAGCCCAGGTCTTGGACTTGGCTGTGGGAGCTAAGATTCTTGACAATGTGAGCACGGGCTTGCTTGCTGAGCAGAATAGGAATAAAAAAGCAACTTGCTCAGCATGCAGCTGACACTTTGGGATCTTCAGTGATCTTGAGCTTTCAGGAGCCCCTGACAGCGGATTGAGTGTACCTATATCCTGGAGCTCATTTGCCTGCATCTTCGTCAGTCATTTCTTGTGCTCCTAGCAGAAATTCATGGCCATCAGGAACATGGGGGCTGCCCCTAGCTTTTTGATCAAGCTTTCTGGTGCTTCTTCCATGCATTCTTGGGCTGGCTATCTTTTGAATTGATTTTGGATTTGATTACATCTCTAGTGGTGGCAATAGGTCCAAGGACGTGAGAACATTTTTGCATAAGTGGTGATTATCAATAACTAGTTTATTCATATTTTCTAAACAACCTGATGTAGAACAATCTTTGAATCTGAGGAAACAGTTCTTATCAAAGTATCATTAAATAAAGACTACTATCAGTGTTTTATTAAGGGGCCAAGGAGATGGCTCAGTGGAATAAGTGCTTCCCTAGCAAGCGCAAGGACCTGAGTTCAATCCCTGGTTCTGCCAAAAAAAAAAAAAAGAGTAATTGTATCAGTGTTTTATATGTGTGTGGTATTTATTGATAGGCGTGATATTTACTATGAAAAGAAACAACAACAAAATCATATATTTTAATTTACAAAAGACTATGAAATAGAAATATAAAGATTGCTTTGCATATATGATAATTATTTGGATTAATTGACAAAAAATTTTTAAAGCTTTTAGTAAATATTTCAGATATCATCTTCCTTTAATATATGTAGCACCACAGGAAGCTATGTAAAATACTATGGAAATAAAGAATGAACACAGAATATGTTAAGGTTCAAGAAATAGTTAAAAAAAAATTTTAAAAAATTAAAAAGTGCCTGAAAGCAGGAGCAAGTTCCAGAGGTTAAATCTCTAGGCCCCAGCCCCACCCCTCCCTGTGCTGTCCCTGCCCCCGGGGTGAGCTGAGACAGTGATTGAGACTGGTCATGGTGGCTTGCCCTGTAATCCCAGCACTTCGGAGGCTGTAAACAGGAGAATCACTGTAGACCATTCCCTAAAATACAGGAAAAAAAGAAAAGAAAAGAAACTCCATTCTGTGGCTGTCACCAAGAAATCAACCCATAACAAATGCTGGGCAGGCTGTGAGGGAAAAGGAACTCTTTTGCACTGTTAGTGGGAGTGCAGGCTGGTACAGTGATTATAGAAATCAACATGGTGATCCCTCAAAAAGCTAGGGTTAGAGGTCCCACTCGAGCCAACTATTCCCTTCCTAGTTATTTTTCCAAAAGAACTGAAATCATCATATCATGCCACAATGATATATGTGTGCCCATGTTTATATCAGTAGCACATTTTGTTATAGTTAAATCTTATAAACAACCCAAAAGTCCATCAACTGAGGAATAGATTTATTTATTTATTTATTTTATTAATTTTTTTTATTTTATTGAAGTACAAATAGACAGTTTTCAGATACCTTTGACAAGATAGATTTGATAAATTAATACATTGCAAACTGTTTTTATAATGTTTTGGTATCGTAGAAGGTGCATACATGATATTATACTTCCAGATATTATATCATATGCCTCTTATCAGTAAATTAAGAGACTGTAGGTGTTTATGTATCTTATTTTTTATACCTGAATTATATCAAAGATTCAATAATTAATACTTTCTACCTTGTTATTTTCCTAGTGGTTGTCCATAGAACTAGAAGTCAACATAATATCCTGTCCACGTACCATTAGTGCAAATCTTGCCTCTCACAGAATTATGTAGAAGCACGGCATTATCTATCCCAACTGTACTGTCCATACACACATCATGATTCTTCCTTTCTATACACTTCCTTTTTCTACACCTATCAAAGATGGGCACTCCATTGTCATTCAACTAATTTAGGTGCCTGAACTCAACGACACAATCCAACACAGTCCAACATTCCACAACAATAGTGAGTTATCTGAAGAAGTTGTCAACCATAGCCATTTACAGTTTGACTTATTTTATGGCCCTGCGGTGTATACCTCATTTTTATACTTTTCTGCAGCATGGTTAAGACCTAGATAGAGCAAGACCTATATACCAACACATGTACTTTTTGTTTCTTATGAGGTCAGTGAAGTCCCCTCAGGGTTTATCTTGTAGTCCTGTACCTTATTCTGTAGATCCTTTGTCTGTGTCATCCATGTGGATGAGTCACGGCCAGTGGTTAACCAGTGTGCTCTCTGTGAGAGCCTGAGAGAAACATTTCTCTCTATGTGACTCTCCCCAGGCACACTATAGAACTTCAATCTCTTTCCTCTGTGGCTCGATAATCTACTTGATCAGAAAATTTGGAGCTCACCTGAGTTTCATGATGTTGCAGTACAGATTCTCTTATGTCCTGAGTCTTCGCTGACCTTGAAAGTCTAGGGCCAAAATGTTGGCTGGCATTGTGGCTCTTCTATTTCTCCAATTTTGATCTGTGAACTTAGGTTATTAACCATCCAGAAGAAAAGCTGATTAGTATCCTGCAGCATATGCCATTCACTTTGCCTTATCAGACTCAATTGTTTTTAATTGTTGTTGTACATTTCCATTTGTATTTCTTCTTTTCGCTTCTTATACTAGGGACACTATACGATATTTACATATGTGTGTCTGGTTTATTTCACTTATGAGTATATGTTCAAGTGGCATCCACTTCAATAAAAATGCTTAAAGTTCATCATTCTTCATAGCTGAGTAATACTCCATTATATAGAAATAGCACAACTTTTTCAACCATTCCTCATGTGATGAACATCTTTGCTGTTTCGAAGATTTTGCTATCACAAACTGTGCTGCTATAAACATAGGTACACATATATCACTATGATACAATGTTTTCAGTTCCTCTGGGAAAATTCACAGTAGGGGCATAGCCAGCTTGAATGGGATTTCTAGTCCGACTCTTTTGAGGAGTCTCCACACTGACCTCCACAATGGTTGTACCAGATTATATTCCCACCAGCAGTAGAGAAGGGTTCCCTTTCCCCACACCCTCTCCAAGATTTGTTGTTGGCTGATTTCCTTATGATAGAAATTCTTTCTGGACTGAGATGGTATCTCGGTGTTGTTTTTATTTGCATTTCATGGATGACTAGTGATGTGGAGCATTTTTTCTTATATTTATTTGCTTCTTTAATTTTGTCCTCTGAGAAGTATGTATTCATCTCAGATGCCCATTTCTGAATTGGATCTTTAAATCTGAGGGTCCTGTTATATCTTAGTTCTTTATATATTCTAGACAGCAGACCTTTGTCTGATTGCTTATTAGTTAGGAATTTTTCAAAATTTGTGGGTTTTCTTTTCACTCTGATGACAATTTCTTTTCACACGCAGAAGCACCTCAAGAAGTGTTGATCCCAGTTGTTGATTCTTTCAAGTGCTTCCCATGCAAATATATGTTTGTTCATGAACTCTTTAACTACCCCTATGTCTTCAAGAGTTCCTCCTACTTTCTCTTCCAGGAGATTGAGTTT
Source organism: Ctenomys sociabilis (assembly GCA_004027165.1). NCBI lineage: Eukaryota > Metazoa > Chordata > Mammalia > Rodentia > Ctenomyidae > Ctenomys > Ctenomys sociabilis. The sequence continues at coordinate 54,424 of PVKA01009345.1, read as the reverse complement.
TCTGTTGCAATGTTTAGATCTTTAATCCATTTTGACTTTAACTTAGTGCATGGTGATAGAGCAGAGTCAAGTTTCAGTTTTCGGCATGTAGAAAGCCAAGCTTTCCAGCACCATTTGTTGAAGAGGCTATCTTTCTTCCAATAAGTATGATTGGCCCCTTTGTCGAAGATCAGATGGCTGAGTGTGTTCATAGATGCTTCTGCACCTTTTAATCTATTCCACTGATCCTCAAGTCTATTTTGTTGCCAATACCATGTTGATTTTATCACAGTGGCTTTGTAGTATAATCTCAAGTCAGGAATTGTGATGCCTCCTGCCATGTCTTTGTTGGCCAAGATTGCCTTTGCTATTCTAGATCGTTTGTGGTTCCAAATAAATTTTAGGAATGATTTCTCTAGGCCTGGGAGGTATGTTGGTGGCAGTTTGATAGGGATTGCATTAAATCTGTATAGCAATTTTGGGAGTATGGCCATCTTCATGATGTTGGTTCTTCCTATCCAGGAGCATGGAATATCTTTCCATTTTCTGAAATCCTCTATAATCTCTTTTCTTAGGGTGTTGTTATTTTCTGTGAAAAGATCTTTGACTTCCTTGGTTAAGTAAATCCCAAGGTATTTCATTTACCCTGGTGCTATTATAAAAGGTACTGTTTCTCTTGTTTCCCTTTCAGGGTGCTTGTTATCTGTGTAGAAAAATGACATTGACTTTTGAGTGTTGATTTTGCTATGCTACTGAATTTCCATATCAGTTCTAGTAGTTTCTTGGTGGAATTTTTGGGGTCTTCCAAGTAAAGTATCATGTCATCTGCAAGTAGTGACAATTTAACTTCTTTACCTATTCTTCTCTCCTTTATTTCTCCCTCTTTTATAAAGGCTGTTGCTAATGATTCCAAAACTATATTGAATAGGAGGGGTGATAGAGGCCATCCGTATCTTGTACCTGATTTAAGAGTAAAAGATTGGCCCGGGAGATGGCTTAGTAGAATAAATGCTTCCCTGGCAAGTGCAAGGGCCTGAGTTCAATCCCTGGTTCCGGAAAAAAAAAAAAGAAAAGAAATATTGCAATTTAGCCGGGCGTGGTGGCACAGGCCTGTAATCCCAGCACTTGGGAGGCTGAGGCAGGAGGATTGTTGTGAGTTCGAGACCAGCCTGAGCTACAAAGTGAGCTTAAGGCCAGCCTGGACTGCATAGTGACACCCTGTCTCAGAAAGACAAAAAAAAAAGAGTAAAAAGATTTCAGTTTTTCCCCATTTAGGATTATATTAGCTTTTGGGTTGTCATTGATAGATTTTATCAAGATATATTAGCTTTTGGATTATCATTGATAGATTTTATCAAGATTTATCAAGATACCAATTTTATGTAGGACCTTGAACATAAATGAGTGTTGGACTTTGTCAAAAGCTTTCTCTGCATCAATTGAGATGATCATGTGGTTTTTAGATTTCAGTCTATTAATACAGTGTATTACATTTATAGATTTTCAAATTTTTTTTTTTTTTTTTTTTTTTTTTTTTTTGTCTTTTTGAGACAGGGTCTCACCATGCAGTTCAGGCTGGCCTTAAACTCACTTTGTAGCTCAGGCTAGGCTCGAACTCACAACAATCCTCCTGCCTCAGCCTCCCGAGTGCTGGGATTACAGGCATGCGCCACCACGCCCGTCTGTAGATTTTCAAATATTGAACCATCCTTGCATCCCTGGAATGAATCCTACCTGTTCATGGTGTATGATCTTCTTGATGACTTGCTGTATTCAATTTGCCAGGATTTTGTTGAGTATTTTTGCATCTATGTTCATGAGGGAGATTGGCCTGTAGTTCTCCTTTTTGGTCATGTCTTTCCCTGGTTTTGGAATCAGTATTACACTTGCCTCCAGAAATGATTTTGGGAGGACGGTTTCCTTTTCAATTTCATTGAAGAATTTGTGGAGCGTGGGGATTATATCTTCTATAAATTTTTTGTAGAATTCAGCTGTGAATCCATCAGGACCTGGACTTTTCTTTGCCAGTAGGGTTTTTATTATGTTTTGTATTTTGTCAGCTGTTATTGGCTTATTGAGAGTTGTTATATGTTCTTGATTCAGTTTTAGTAATTTGTACCTTTCGAGGAATCTGTCCATTTCTTCTGTGTCTTCTATTCTGTGAGCGTAAAGATTCTCGAAGTAACTATTGATAATCATCTGAATTTCCGCTGGGTTTGTGGTGTTCACCCTTTTCATTCCTTATTGCATGTACATGAATTTTCTCTTGTCTCTTTTTGATGAGGTTGGCTAGAGGTTTATCAACTTTATTTAGTCTTTCAAAGAACCAACTTTTTGATTTGTGGATTCTTTGAACTGTTTTCTTCATCTCAATTGAATTAATTTCTGCTCTAATCTTTATGATTTCTTCCCATCTCTGCGCTCTTGATTTCATTAGCTCTTCTTTTTGTAGTTGTCTGAGGTGCACCAATAAGGTCCTAATTTGTTCCTGTTCTGTTTTTCTAATGTGTGAGTTAGCTATGATTTCCCCTCTAAGGCCTGCTTTCATCACATCCCATAAATTCTGGTAAGTTGTGTTTGAATTTTCATTGAATTGTAGATATTGTTGAATTTCTTGTATAATTTCTTCTGTGACCCATTGATTGCTGAGTCAGGTGTTGTTTAGTTTCCATGAATTTAGTGGGCTTTTGTGGTTTCTTTTGTCATTTAGTTCCAGTTTCAGTGCACTGTGGTCAGATAATATGCATGGGATAATTTCTATTTTCTTGCACATACTTACGCATGACCTCTGGACTAGTATGTGGTCTATTTTAGAAAATGACCCATGTGCAACTGAAAAAAATGTGTATTCATCTGCAGTTGGGTGGAACACTATGTATATGTCCAACAGGTCCATTTGTTCCAAGCTCTGGTTCAGTTCTGCTACTTCCTTGCTAATTTTTTGTCTGGTTGATCTATCTTTTTGAGAAAAGGGTATGTTAAGGTCTCCTGTTAAAATTGTGGTCTTGCATATTAGGTTTTTCATGTCCATTAAAATTTGTCTTACATATGTGCTCCTGTGTTTGGTGCATAGATATTTATGAGTGTTACCTCTTGCTCTTGAATTTTTCCCCTAACCAATATATAGTGGCCTTCTTTGTGTCGTTTCGTCACTCTTGGTTTGAAGTTGAGACTGTCTGAGAACAGAATTGCTACTCCTGCTTTTTGCTGAGGTGCTAGGGCATGTAGTATTGTTTTCCATCCTTTGGCTTTCAGCTTATGGATGTCCTTTTGAGTTAAGTGTGTTTCTTGTACACAGCATATTGTTGGATTTTGTTTCCTAATCCACTTTGCCAGTCTATTTCTCTTAATTGGAGAATTGAGTCCATTTACATTGATGGTTATAATTGAAATGTGCTGACTTATATTTGTCATGATATTTATCTGGTGTTGTTTACTTCTTTGTATCCTGTGTTTAATTGTTTGACCTCTTTATTGAGTTCCTTCCATTCTCATTCATGGAGCTCTGGTCATTGTGGTCTCTGTCTAGAACATCTTTCAGCAGCCTGTGAAGGGATGGCTTCATCATCATGAAATTCTTTAGTTGTTCTTTTTCGTGGAAGTATTTCACTTCTCCATCAAACTTGAAAGAGAGTTTTTTAGCGTATAATAGTCTGGGCTGGAATTTGTTTTCATGTAGGACTTGAAGAACTCTGCTCCATGCTCTCCTTGCCTTCATTGTTTGCGTAGAGAAGTTGGCTGTAATTCTGATGGGTTTTCCTTTGAATGTGAGCTGCTTCTTCTTTCTAGCAGCTCTCAGTATATTATTTTTGTGTTGGATTTCTGGGATCCTAACTAGTATATGTCTCGGTGTATTTCTACTTGTTTTGAGGTTATTTGGTGTTCTGTATGCTTCGGTGACCTGGATATTGGATTGTTTCCTCATATTTGTGAAGTTTTCTGTGATTACTTCTCCCCAAATTCTTTTTATGTCATTTGTATTGACTCCCTCATTCTTGTTGATACCAATTATTCTCACCTTGTTCATCCTGGCATCATCTTGTAGGTGATGGATTATTTTTTTCGTGTATTCTCATTGTTTTAAGAGATCCTTCCTCACCTTTTCACTAGCCACACTGGCATCTTCAAGATCTATCTTCGCTTTCATTCAAATGGTTTTGTAGACTTTTGATTGATATTTTTAGTTCTTCTATATCTCTTTGACTCTGTTTCATGCATTCTATTTCTTTTCTGTATTGCTCATTTAAGGAATCCATCATATTTCTGATCTCCTCAAGTTTTTATCCATGTCTTCTTTAGAGGTAGTTATTTATTCTTTTTTTGCAGTGTTTCTTCCATGTTGGGTTTCCTCTGTATATTTCCAGACTTGTTTCTGTATTTCAGATGCTATGATTTCAAAGAATTCTTTTTTTTCAAAGAATTCTTTTTTGATTTCAGAAATTATGTCTGCTTTGAGTTCTCCATGACCTTTCTGCTGTTGTGTCTGTGCTTTTGGATGCTGTTAATTCATACATTTCAGCTGGAGTAGTGCTCTCTGCACTTGTCCTAGGTGGGCATTGTTTTTCCACCCAATGTTTCTGGAATTGATCTTTATTTCAGATACTAGGTATTCAGATATTTCTTTTTTAATTTGGGGAATTACTTCTCGTCTGATTTCCTCTATACCTTTCTGCTGTTGTTCCTTTGGTGCTGTATCTGTTAATTCATTCATTGCAGCTGAGCTAGTGTCCTCTGCACTTACCGGTGGACTCAAGGTCTGGGATTGTGTTTTTCACCTTGTCATTGTCATTTTGTATAGCACTGACCTTTGACCTTTTGTGTAGAGCTTTGGTGTAACTATAACCTTAGCTTGTTATGAGATTCGAGTGCCAGTCTATTAAGTTTGAGGTTATCTAGCTATGCCTATCCTGGATCTAGCTATTGTGTTCAGTTCCTCTTTGCTGCAGCTCCTGTGGTTCCCCTCTGTTGGTTCCCTGTTCAGGCGAGCACTAACTGAACTGGGATGCAGAGCAAGTAATGAAAATTCCCACTGTCTTGGTTGGCTTTGGGGCGAGGATCCGAAAAATTGCCAGGGTCATCCCTCCTGTGTCAGGCAGGTCATTCTCTAGGTTGGCCGGCCTGGGCTTTGGTGGGTCTGCTGGGCTCCCAAAAGGATAGTGGATGATCTTATCCACCGAATAGGCTGTACTGGGTCAGCCAGCTTGTGCTGGGTCCGGGTCTACAGGCTGGTACCCGAGAAGGCTGGGAAAGGTCCCTCCGGCGCAGCTGGCCTGAAGCCCTCACTCACAAGCCGGGCTGCATTGGGTTTTGGGCCATGGGGAGGGACATAGGATAGCTGAGAAATGTCCCTCTGGCATGGCAGGCTTGGAGTTCTCACTCCAGGCCGACCTGCACTGGGTCTGGGGCCGTGGGGTGGACTGGCAATCACCTGGAAATGTTTCTCTGGCGTGTGCCTGGAGCTCTCACCGGGACACGGGGGATGGGGGACAGGTAATCCCTGGGAAATGTGTCTCCGTCACGATGGGCCTGGAATTCTACACTCACTGAACTTTGATGCCTAGGGAGTCGGGGAAATTCCCACTGGCTCAGCGGGCTTTAGGGCAGGGGATCCGGGGAGGTACTGGTGAGTGGGTCTTGAGGTTTCAGGCCAGTCACTGGCTTGGCGGGCTTCGGGGTGGGAATCAGACAGCGTGTGTGGGAAGAAGCCAAAGGCTCTCCCTCAGACTCACCACACACTCACTCATCTGGGAAGCCTGGTGAGCAGTGCAAATTCCCAGTCACTGAGAGAGCTTGGGGCAGGATCCAGGAGGCTGCTGGAGTCAGCCGCTGTCTCAGTCTGGTCTCTCGGGCTGGGCGGCATGGGCAGGATCGAGGAGGATGGCGGAGTTGACTGTGCTGTCTCGGGCCGGTCTCTGGGGCTCTGAGGAATAGATTTTAAAAAATATGGTATTTTTTACACAACAGAGGGTTTTTTTTTTTTTTTTTTTTTTTTTAATGTATTTGGTTGTTTCAGGGTCTTACTATGCAGCTCAGACTCATACTGACCTTCCTGCTTTTATCTCCCCAATGCTGGGATTACAGGCGTGTGCCACCAAACCCAGACTCTGGCACTGGTTCAGCGCGCCCCAGGGGTGGGGCCAGCACAGCATGTGGGACTGGAGATCAAACCCTGGTCCTTGCCCTTGCCAAAGCAGACACTTAATCTGCTGAGCTACCTCACCAGCCCTAACACAATGGAGTATTGCTCAGCTATAAAATAAATAAATAAGTTTTAGGCTTTTATAGGTAAATGAATGCAAATAGAGACTGTATTGGTAAAGGAATACATCAAACCCACATATGCAAACATCATATTGTCTCAATAGTATGAGAACCTGAAAAAATAAATAAAATCTGAAAAAAAAAAAAATTCTGGGCACTCCAAAATTCCTGAGGCTGTTTGAAGACTGTGTGTGTAAATTGTTGTGGAAACTGTGGTAGCTAATAATATAATATTCCTGAGTGTTTCAGCTTAAATATTTATTTGGTATATAATTAACTTCTTCCCCAGACATCCACATATACCTTGCGTACTTAACCTAAAATTACTCCTCTGATACACAAATTTAAATTATTTTTCTGTGTTCTAATTTTTTCTGGCATGCTTACCACGTACCTAAAGGTATGGTGATCTGGCCAGCGTGTGGTATACTGCATGAAATTACATCATCCAACCCATTTTTTAGAAACGACCTCCCTTCCACTTGTCACCATTCTGGGATCATGTGGTCATGGTCTCAGGGTGGACTTTCTCCCCAGTCAAGTGCAGCCATTAATTGATGATCAGTTAAAATAAACAAACACAGCCAAAAGTCACCTATATTTTCAAATTGTGGTCTCTCTGTAGGTAGAAATACTGTGTGTTGTGACAGAAACTAAACAATTGTACAGCAAATCCCATCCTGCTAACATTAATTTATAAAATGTTCAGTGTTTCCCTGAGCAAAAAGCATTATTTTATGAAAAGTCCTAGATTTCTAATAAAAAATAAGTAATTATCAGTTATATTCCTTAGCAGCAGCACTATATCTAGTGAGGGCTGTTTTCCTATAATTGGCCCTCTTTATATCAGAAAATTAAATGAATTTTAAAACATACATCTTTGTTGAGTTATTCATCTATTGTTCATTTGTTTTATTCTTTAGCTCTTTGCCTTCCTGTTTTATCTGTTTAAATGTACATAAAATATGTAGAGTTTAAATATACAATCCAGTGAGCATTGACAAACATATAATCCCACTCCTGTCAAAATATGGTATTTTTCTTCATTTTGGAGGAGACCTTTATGCTCTTTTCCAGTTCATGCTCCCTCCAGAGACAATTACAGGTTTTTAAAATCAGCATAAAGGAGTTTTACTTGTTCTAGAACTTCATGTAAATAAATTGCTGACATATTTTATATATCCAAAACATATTTTTATATATGCAGGTAGTTTAAACTGTATGTTTATTTCTTTTCTAAAATGACCTCTTAAAACCCTAAAGGTAGCTCCCTGCCTCCAACTCTCAAAGTCAGAAAAGGGTACTTAATGTTTAACTGGCCTGACCAGAAGCATAATCAGAACCTGAGGAAGAAAAGAATCAAATAGCCTTAGGTCAGAAAGCCCTGGAATGTCCTCTGAAATGGGAATCCAGGGAAGCACTTGTGTCAGAGGAACCAGAAAGGGCCATCTCTCCAGAGCTGTGCCAGATGATGAACGCCTCTGAGCATCTCTGCAGGCCCTCACAGCCACCCGTGCTCTTGGTAGAAACCCTTGTCACTAAGCCTCTGATTGTCTGGTATCTGTAATCACATCACTCAAGTCCATCAAGAGATCTGGGACAGACAAATTTCTCTAGCATCCCATGACCTTTAGGGTGGGAAAAACTCCTGTCTCTTTCTTTGGAGGCAGACTGGACAACAGTGGTCATCCTAAATATAAAGCAGAGGACTACAAATACTCCTGTTCCATGTAATAGAAGCTAAACATCCCAGGTTATCTAATAGTTTAATGCCTTTCAAAGTATCCACAGAATAGCATCAAATTATCATTTTTAAAGTCTACTATCTAGGTGGGACAAAAAGTTTAAAAGCCTAGCAACATGGAATATAATAGTATCCACTGTGAAAAAAAAGTATTTTTCTGTTGTTTTCTCTTTCTCACATTTCTGAAAGATCCCAAGGGAAAAGACCATAAAAGTCCAAACATCTATATAAGTAATCTCTGTAATTTGCATAAGAATGCACCAATATTGTCTCATTTGAGGTAAATGTAGAAAGATGGAAAGAACAAAGTGCTTCTTAGATGGACTCCAAAGTGTTGGTACTCATCACAAATCCTCACTTCCCCTGAGTTCTTTGATTTGCAAAATCTATGGTGAACTTTTATGTGAGGCAAACATGATAACCACTACACTACGGAAACCACCTTTGTGGTGAACTTTTATGTACCTACACTTATTTCTATGAAAACTTCAAAGTCACTCTTGCTCACTATAGGTGTGGTATAGTCTGTTTCCATCAGGCCACAAGGATCCTCACCTTCTCTATGTTTTAAAGTCTGTACTATCTTCACTCATGATACAAGCCTTCCTATTTCAATGCCTTTGAAGGCTAGAGTCTCAGAGAACAAGCTTTGATGCAGGATTTGAGGAATCAGATGTTTATTAAGACTGACACCCATGAAAGGAAGGAAAATTAAGTAGGATTGGTCTGAGGAAGCAACTGAGCAGCAGCGAAGACTCAACAAACACAGCTGGGAGCTCTACTGCTTATCAGAACAGCATCAGAGAAACTGGATGCCTGGGCCTCTGCATACCTTTGTCTCTCAGTAAATAGATGCAGGCAGCTCCAGTCTGGTGAGGCCTACTCAGGATCTGAGGTCAACTAAAAGGGCTGGCAGCTCTAGGCTATTTGCAGACTACTTGCACCACAGCCAGAAATCAAGTCCTTCACTCAAGGTAAATTTAAGACTATACCATAACTATACTCCAACTCTGTAAAAATAATCCACCTGAATTTCTCTCAGTCTCCCAAAGCACCAAGCTCACTCTTATGATAGAGTGGTCCCATGTGCCTGACACATTTTCTCCAGCTTCTTCAGCTGATGAACTGCTTTTCCATCTTCAAGTTTTGTCCTTAGAAAGGCCTTCTCTCACTAACACATTCATAAAATTCATTTCCTTTTGTAATTTTCTTAAAATGCCTTAAGAGTAGGGACAATAACTAAGTCAACTGTGCTATACCTTCAGTATTGAGCCATATGTCAAACACAGAGTAAATATCCAGTATATATTTGATGAATTGATTGACTTAATATACCTAACAGTTTAATATGGGTTTCTCAAGAAGCTGCTCATGAAGCAAGAATTTGTGTACAAAGATTATTTGGGAGGTGATTTTGTGATTTCAGAAACACTGGTGGGAATGAGGGAAGGAAAGGAAATGGAAGAAAAAGAAAGCGAATAATTTATTAACCATTGCCACTGTGGGCAATTGGATCATAATCTTTCTGGGAAAATATAAGAACTAGCACTAAATGTGTGTCTTAAAGCTAGCCATCCAAGAAAAAAGAACCACAAGTCATATTATTCTCTTTATATGAAACTTCCAGAATAGACTGATTCATGGAGATAAAAAAAATAGAGAGAGAGGATTTGGAGAAACAGAAGACATGTATTTTTTTTCTGGAGGGATAAAATTGTTGTGGAATTGGATAATGATGATGGTTTTATAGCATGGAGAATATGCTAAAAAACCACTGGATTGCATGCTTTAAGATGATGAATTGTATTTTTATTATATCTTATTAAACCAAAATGTAAAACAAAAAAAAAATGAAGAATCTAGGATAGTTTTACATTTACAGTTGCCAAAGGATAGACTGCTGTTCATTTCTCTAACACTGCTAACCTAACCTGAAGATAGGTGGAAGAGGGTTCAGATACTAAGGCAAACTTTCGGGGAAAAAAGATGCAGATATGAGCACACCGAAGGTGTGATGCACTAAATGGGACCTGATCGGCAATGAAGGCTGATCCCCATCACTCACTTCCCACTTTCTTATTGGAAAACAAGACATCTTCTATTTTGGCTTGCCTGTCTTCTAATAATAGATGCCTGCTTACCTGCCTGCCTGTCTGTCTGTCTATCTGTCTTTCTGTCTGGCACATTCGCATATCTTTTTTTTTTTCTTTTGAGATAGGGTCTCTCGTTGCAGTTCAGGCTGGCCATGAACTCACTATGTAACCCAGGTTGGCCTCAAACTCATGGCAACCCCCCTGCATCAGCCTCTTGGAGTGCTGGGATTATGGGAATATGCCATCATGCCTGGTAAATTTCTATTATTTAATAGTTTAAAATACCACAATTACACTTTGTATAAATCTTTGAGTGGTTCCTTTTTAAAATAAACTATGATTTGAAATACAGAATATGTGTGCATGTTCATTTTAATAAGTTGAATGTTACAATTTACCTTTTAGGCTTAGATTTATAAATTATATGATGCCACATAAAAATTCTTACTAGAATATTGGCATACGAACAAAGCCAGATAAATTCCCAGAAAACTGTATTTATAACTCTGAAAATACTGAGAAATTTATTTAATTAGATAGAAATAATTCTGCTATCCATCAGCAAATATCTGAGCACATACAGTATGGACTGAAAAGACAGGACTACAAAGCATGCAGGTGAAGGTGTCAGGTCCCTAAGGTAAGAATGATACATAGGGTAGCTGGAATAAGACAATGGAGTCCTATAAAAATAGAGAAAAATTTTAAGGGTGTTAAAAGCTATAAAAGAAGTATTCCAAAGATATCTGGCAAAAGGCCCTTGGAGCTTATCTCTGATTATAACTTATTTTCTACATTATAACCAAATAATATAAAATAAACTTTGGTCATGTCAATTCTCTGTTGAAAATATTTTGAAATTTTCCAGGTTAAAATAAGACAAAAATCCTGCTCCATAATTTCAACTGTCTGTAAAAGCGTAGGCCTATTTGGTTAGCTTTGTGACCACCAGTCCCATCATGTCAGAGTTTCCATTGTTGGAAATTGCTCAGTGTCTCTCTCATGTCTAAAAGCCTTTCCAAATGCTCTTCATGATATCTGAAATAAGTTCTTCTGGCTATTTTAAGTATCTACTCTTCCCAACCTATATATCTTCTCAGTGAAGTTTCTGCTAGAAGGTGATCTATTTGGGGATCTGAGACTCCATCAAGCATGTTCTATCAGATTATGTCAAGAATAGACAAAGTCTAAACTGTTCTTCACTGTGGCTATTTCTCAGCCCCACGGGTCTTGGAGGTTATAGAGATCTGGTATCAAAATCATGCCCATCCTACCCACTGTACTATCCATAATAAAGCCATGTGTCTCTATCAGGAATCTCATGTTTTCTGCCAGCATTCATGAGACATTACTGAGCAACCTGATTAGCTTGCAAGGAGAGTAACATCCTAGATTCTTTACAGATCTTGACAGCTCCCTGTCTCTCCAGACAGAATTTGTGAGCCCTGATATCTGTAATTCCACAATGTTTGCTCAAAGAAGTAGTATAGCAGAGCATGGGGTATGGCACATAGGACACATTCAGGAAAATGTTTGCAAGTAAAAGAAAATATTTTTAGTTCAGTAAAGGTCTGTTTGGTTAGCTGCTTCATTTTCTTCTGACTAAAACTGGACTTGTTTAAATGGAACAGACAAAATGAGGAGGTCCTGAAATGAGAAGCTCAGAGAATCTGAGATTGACAGTATTTAGCTCTCTTGATCTTTCTCCCTGTCAATTAAATTTGGTCACCATGATCCTATTAACAATTCTTAGACCTTAAAAAAAAAAAGATCCATCTTTAAAGCATTCTTTCTTTAGTCCAGGGAACTGTGGTTTTTTTGTCCTAAAGGGTTGAAAGGCTAAATTCACATTTTGAGATTTTTGAATAACTTTTTTTTTCTGAATGTTACAAGCTGAGGGGGAAAACTCTCATTAATTATTGAATACTTCTCCTAGAGATTTTATCATATTTTTGCTGCCAGAAGGCATGGGAGTACATTAATAAGCTGAAAAAAAAATAAATGAATAGATCTCAGTAGGTTATGAGATCACAAAGAGAAATGCATAAAATTCAAAGTAGCAAACAGAGCAACTGCTGGAAAGCCTCAGAAGTGAGGATATTATAATAGCAGACATCTCCCTAGCCAAAGGCAACAGATTGCCTTAAAAGGTAGAAGTCAGAGCTACCTTCACTAATGAATACACAGGAAAGTCATGCTCTCCCCTGCTCCAGTCGTAGGATAATAAGCAACTCAAATCAAAATTATAGTCAAACAGTTGTATCTAAATTAAAAACTGAACAGAAAACAATCTCAAAAATTTAACTGAGAATTATACTGATGAAATGCATTCCTGTTTTTCAGACATCTTATAAGCAGGGCTGAGTTCCTGCTGGAAATGGAGCCTTGCTAAGTGGAAGAAACCAGTCCAGTGCTGTACAGCTGTTGGTCTGGTAGCCTGAGGCCACACTACCGTTATCACTATGTGGGATCCAAGTGGGGCCAAAAGACTCTGGCTCCAGGGCATGGACTCTGTGGAGAGTTAAAAAGCCAGTCAGATGTTTTGCCAAAACATCCAAATATGAAGACTAGCTTGAAGAAAGAAGAAGAAAAAAAAAAAAACCTTTCATTCATTATTACTCTGATCTTATATTTACTTTACAGTTGAAAGTGGGAAACTTACTCCTTTGAAAGGTCATTAAAGCAACATGAGCAGAGGGGAGATAAGACTCTTTCTAATATGAGGATTCTACATAGCCTCATAATTTTATCATTTGTGCCCTGGACTGGCAGGATAGCTCAGCAGACTAAGCACCTGCTCAGGCAAGTGCAGGGGCCACGGTTCTAACCTATTACCACATGCTGTGCCAGCCCCGCCTCAGGCAAGCTGGGCCAGCAACTAAATCCAGGCGTGATGGAGCACGCCTATATTCCCAGCACTGGGGAGGCTAACCACAGGAGGGTGACTAAGAGTTCAAACTGCATAGTGGGACCCTGTACCAAATACCTAAGAAAACCTCATGTACAAAATATCAGCAACAACAGCAGGCAGCATTGAGCAGAGCAGAGCACAAGAGCCAGAGTGCAAGGGCAACAGCTACCTGCATCTTCATTGTATAATTCTTATACAGATTGTTATCTCATCTTTACATTTTCCTATTTACACACTGAGTGCCATAAGCAGCACATGCACGTTTACCTGCGGTAAGTCGGGGTTACATAACTGTATCCCACTGTGTACCTGCACTAGACAAGCAGGCTCACATCCTCAGGTGTCCTTAGATACCTCTGAGCTTTGCAGGAGTGTGTGTGTGGTTCCCCACATACTCTTACTGTATCTCAAACAAGAATGCTTAATCTACAACAGTGTGGAAAACCTTTTAAAGCTTCTGATGATAACAAACAGCCTGCTGCAGCATGCGTGCCACAGGCTTGCCACCACGAGTGGGTACACACCTATAATCCCAGTACTCAGGAGGCTGAAACAGGAAAGTCGGGAATTCAGGGTCAGCCTGTACTTCCAAATGAATTTTAACCTGGACTTACTAACATGACCCTATCTCAAAATAATAATAATAATAGTAATATTAATAATAGTAATAGAGTCACTTAATGACTGGCCCTCTATATGCATAGTCCTATCCCAGGGTGGAAGTTTAGGGGCACCCTCATAGATCTTTCTCAGGAAAAGTGGACTAGCCATACTCCATAGACCAGTATATAGTTTAGAGCCTCTAATCTGGTAATATTCTAGAGTTAAGAAAGGGTAGTGCAGGGAATACTTCTTAAGGCCTACAAGTGATGGGGGTATTATCATATTAATGAGTTTTACAAAAATTGTAAGTTAGTCAGTTTTTTATGGGGGGAGTTGTTTTTTGTTTGTTTGTTTTTGTTTTGCTTTGTTTTTGGTTGTTTTGTTTTGTTGTGCTTGGTACTGGGAATCAAAGTCAGGACCTCGCGCTTGCCGGGCAAGTGCTGTACCACTGAGCTATATTCCCAGACCTAGTAAGTCAGATTTTAAACAACAAAATTGCATCTAAAAGGAATTATATATAAAACACTAAAAATAAAAGGCCAATTGGTATATTAGACAGCATTCAGTTTTCCTTTTATTTGAATGCTAAGAATATTCCAAAACACAACATTAATCTTGGTTAATTTATAACTACTGCTTAAAATTCAATTACCCTAAGGCACATTTCTCATGTATTCCCAAATAGCTGTTATTCCTGACTATGTTATTTCTAGTGACAGTGCCAATCCTTTTCTGTTCAACCAGGCATAAATTTAAGATTCATCTTTGACTCTTTTTCATGACAAAACCTTCCCCATGTAATCAATTTCCAGATCCCATCTTTCCTCAACAAAATGGCCCCTCCGAGCTGAACCCTGATTCTGCTTCTAGTCATGACCTTAAATAGTCTCACATTTCCCACACTCCTCTCCCTTCTACCCATTCTGCACATAGCAGTTTGATTAATCTGTTTGCATCATCACCTTGACTATAGGATACACCTGCTTATAATAGTCTTTACAGACTCTGTTGTCTACAGCAGGGTCCTTATCTGGTAAAACTTTGTTCATACACCCTGCTTACTTTGCAAATATCCAACACATTTTGATTAATAGGTAAACTTCATTTCTGCCAGCATTCAACCCTTTAGGGACAATGTCTGTCAAATAGAATACTGTGCAGAGCAACCTGTATGGTGTTAAACAGTATAATTTGATACAAGAGGGAAGCAGTTTAGTTTAACATCAAGCTAAAGCAATGATCCAGTGGTTACTGTAAATTGTGAGAACATTCCTCTGAGTATTAAAGGGCAGTGTGTAGGAGTAAATATCTCTGCTCCAAAGAACCATGGAGCTAAAGGTAAACTAGGTGAATAGTGTGATAATGATAGATGCTTTTATAGACAGTATGAAACCAAAACTATAGCACTATTGATTATGCTACCATTACTGCTGGCTTGGTTTCCAGATTTAGGTAGCACATAATTTGTACTTTCAGATGCACTGCAAACCCAAAAGACAGAAAATCTCAGGCTGATAAAATTCAATTTTAAATTCTTTAGCAAAGAGCATAAGACCCTTCTGATTTTGATTGACCTCAACTTTCCTTTCCAGGTTGCACTCCTAGTACTTTCCTTCGAGTCACACTAGACCACACTATTCTTTGATTAAGTCTGGTCTTCTGTGTCTGTGGGACTTTGCATGCAGAGGAAAGGACTTTGTATGCAAAAAAAACCCCACTATGTTCTTGTGTTTTCTGCTTTCATTTATCAAGACTGATTAAAATACCATCTCTTCTCTGGAGTTTTCTCTAGCTCCTCCAGGGAAGCTGATGGTCCTTTGTATCTTCATTGTAGTATAAGCCTTCAGATTTTGAATTATTTGCACAGAACTCATTTGCAAGACATAGATCTTGTGGCTAAGTTCCCAAGGGCACAGGCCTCACTTTGTTCTTCTCTAAATTTCTAGCTCCTGGATCTTTATAAGGCCTCAACAAATGTTTGCTAAATTCTCTAGTTTATTTCTGTTTTAGGTTAGCTATGATCTATTGTTCACTGATGTTCAAAAAATAAACTCCTACAACTCTTATATACCTTATATTCAAATTCAACTAGAATACTTGCTGTTGTTCAACTATGATTTCCCTATTCCCATTTCTACATATGTGCTCCTATGACCCAAGGGAATTTTTTTGTTTGCTTGAGATACATACTCTCTCTCTCTATGAAAGCTATCTACTAACCTTAATCACCCAGTTCTAATCCATGTCCTCCCAAGAAGTCATTCATCGTACCAAGGCTAGGTATTTTCTTTGAACTTTTTCTTATTTTAGTTATACAGCTTTCAGGACACCTGGGACAAACTGCTCTGGACTGTAGTTATTTGATTATATTTTAGTTCCTTATAAGCTAATAATATTATTATTAATAAGATTAATAATAAGAGGTAGGAATGGTGCCTTTTTAATCTTTGTCTTTCTCAATGGTACCTACACAGTACACTGTATATAAAGGGTATCACATCTTTCAAATATGTGAGTGAACAAACTAATGCAAATGTTTGATACTATTTATTGACTATTCTATTTATATATAGTATCATACAATGAAATTAAAGAATGACTTATGTAATAGGGTAATTTTAAAACTTCCTTGGGGGGCTGGGGATTTGGCTCAGCGGTAGAATGCTTGCCTAGCAAGCTGGAAGCCCTGGGTTCGGTCCTCAGCACCAAAAACAAACAAACAAAAAAAAACTGTTTTTCTCCTGAAAAACAGTTCAACCAAAAAAATACAGTAATCAAAAAAGCAAACAAGGTAACTACAAAACTTCCTTGGTATGTTATATAATCATATCAAATTTTGCTGTGTAGCAAATTCTTATACCATACATTTAATCTATTACAGTCCTGTCTCCTTAATGATATAAAATTTTAAAATCCTGAAGAAATGTTATCTCTTAATTTGAAATACGCAATTTATAATGTATAAAGCAGTTAAATCTTATTATAAGTAAATTCATTTTTTTCCTCCTACAGGAAAAAATATGTCCTTTTTGCTTTGGTTTGTGTATTTTGGCAATTATTTTTATTGATTTGCAATTACATATTTTCACATTTACTTCTGATAGAATTTAAATTACTCAAGGGTAAAAGCCATGTCTTACTTATTAATCAAATTAAATAATTAGTTGGATGCATAAGTATATGTTTATACACACACACACCACACACACACACACATACATACGTATACATACGTATAAATGCAACCATTTTGTCTGGCAATACTCCCTGTCAATAAATATTACTGAAAGAATGAATGAACATTATAAATGATCAACAATTTTTGTGTTTTTAGAATTACTTGAAAAAAGCAAAGATATTAAGACCCGTTGCCTACAAAATAATTATAAACTAGCACAATATAATGCATAATGAAAGCTAACAGTCATTAACATGCCGGCCCTGCCCCTGGGGCACTGGGAATGGTGGCGCGCCTGTAATCCCAATGCTTGGGAGGTTCAAAGACAGAAGGATCACTACGAGTCCAGTCTGTGTAGTGAGACCCTGTAGACCCTGTACTAAATACATTAAAATATAATAAAAACAAAAATTAAAGCTAATAGACACAGAACATTCTATTTGATCTTATTGTTGCGTAGTTCTATATTGTTTAGTCTTTGGGGTAACATTGATCTTCCACTGACATTGAGAGCAGTTTTTCTCAAACTTGAGTAATGATTTGCCTATTCCCATCTCTACATATGTGCTCCTATGACCCAAGGGAATTTTTTTGTTTGTTTGAGATACATACTCTCTCTCCATGAAAGCTATCTACTAACCTTAACCACCCAGTTCTAATCCATGTACTCCCAAGAAGTCATTCATCGTACCAAGGCTAGGCATTTTCTTTGAACATTTTTTTTATTTTATAAGTTATACAGCTTTCAGGATACCTGGGACAAACTGCTCTGGACAGACTCCTTTTGGTATAAGAATCCTCCAGACTCGTAATCTTTCCCTAACTTGTGTCTCTTGTACATCTTAGCTATTTGTCTCTCATTGCTGAGTCAAAAGGACACCCAGAGTTAAAGGGTGAAAGGCTTACTCACAGCTTGTAAAGGTTTCAGTTCTTAACCCACCAGCTACAAAGCACAGTGGCACAGGGCAGAGGTGCAACTGTTCATGGCAGCAGAAGACAGCAAAAGCAGCACGAGATCTTTATAGCATCTCTCTGTCCCTTTTATCTTATCCAGACTACTGGGATTAGGGTAGTGCCAAGCCAGTGAACTCCCTACCAGTGATTTAGTAATAACACAGGCTTACTCCCCACACCACACATTCTAGATTTAACCACTTTTGAGAAAAGTGTTACTGCATGAAGCTTTTGGAGAACATCTAAACACAAACCATAGCACTATCCTACTGTTTAAAAATTTAAACTTAAAGCAAGTTATAAATAACATGTTTAAAGTCCTTATATAATTTTAAACCTAAAATAAATTTACAAAATAAATACAGAAAAAACTATAAAATGAATGAAATTCAAATTAACAACATTAGTGTGATAGATCATGCCTTTTGATGGAAAAAAATTTGTCCTTTACAATAAAACTATGCTATCCACATTTAAAGAAGGATCTTTTGGGTTCTTGGTGCCTGTGTTAACTGTGTGTCCCAGGTGACAAGGTAAATGAAATCCACAGTATCCAACATCAAACATGAGTGATTTATGGTCTATCTCTGGTTTCCTAATTTTAACAAGTACCTTTCTGAGAAGACAGGGTTATTTAAACTACATACAAAATAAAAGCAGATTCTCTTCTTCCTGCCTTTTCTACATAGCAAAGTTCAGTGAAAATGGCTGAAGATCCTTATAAGGAACAAAATATTTCCACTAAAGGGAAGCCTGCCTTTTCCATAACAACAAATGTTTTTGACTTCTACAGGTCTTCTATGCTCAGTGGCAGACAAAAAATACCCTTAGACAAAAGTCTGCAAATTCCCAAACATATTTCCTTCCTTTGATCTCCCCAAACCACAAAGAAATAGAGACAAGCTCAAAATGTTCAGGGTCCTACCAATCTTCCCTTACTCTAAAAGGAGAAATGCTATCTGCTTAAACTGTTTAGAGGGCAGTCTACTGAAAACTATATGACTATAATGAAATGGAATTGATCGTGTACATTATAGATGCCAAACAAGAGCCAGAGACAATTTCTAAAATACTTTAACTATTAATGGCAGCAGTGGAATGAAAACATTGGCCCTTAAGCATATCTGTTGGAAGAATGACTCTGATCGTTTCTTAAAAACAAAACAAAACCAAAAAAAAACCTACCCCTTTGTAAAGCTTTACCTTGATCCTTCTTGTCAAAACTCATTGTTCTCATTATTTTCATAACTACCTCTGCTGAACATTTTTTTCATTCCATTTCAAACTATGACTAAGTGTATAAACATTTTTTAATCTGGGCATGGTGGTACACACCTATAATCCCAGCACTTGAAAGCCTAGGACAGGATTACTGTGATTTCAAGGCCCCCCTGGGATACCTAAACTAGTTAAAAGGCAGCCTGCACTACATAATAAGACTCTGTCTCAAAAAAAGAAAGAAAACAAAATAGTGTGAACCTCTTTTGAAAAGCAGCAGTTAATTTAATTATGTTTATGCCATGTAAATTGCTGACACAACTTCAGATACCAGGTGGTCAAAGCAAGTTTGTCTGTTAAACTAAAAACCTGCTTACTTGTCATTTTGACTATCAACAATTACAAAACTAGTGAATCCATGTCCTTTGGTTTTTAAAACTAGCTGTGAAGTTTCTCTTTCAAAAGGTAATCCATAGCTACTACTTTTTTTTTTTTTTTTTTCTAGCATATCTACCACCTAAAGTTTTAAGACATCTCTGGAAACATCTTATTCATGATGTAAATGAGAGCACTTTAAAAACCATGAAACATTTTTAAAATGTAAGTGGTTAATATTAAGATCTGAGATGAGGGGTTGGGGAGATGGCTCAGTGGAATAAACACTTCCCTGGCAAGGACAAGGGGCCTGAGTTCAATCCCCAGTTCCACCAAAAAAAAGAAAAAAAGATCTGAGATGAACAGAGTATATAGTATTTCTGTGGCTACATAGTCTATAATATATTTTTGTTAAATGTGTTTTTTTAAATGTAATATAAGAAAATTTCATTGCTATGATTAATACAACCTCTACTAAACATCAGAATTCATCATTAAGGTCATATGTGCTAATGTGTGCCCTTGCTCTACCAAGAGCAGCAGTAAATGGCTTTGCAAAAAGAAGAGCAAAATAGGAAAGCAAGCTGTTTTCAAAGAATTTGATAGTCTTTGTGAACCAATAATAGCATAGCAATGTCTACATTTTAAAAAACAAATTTAATTGTGAAGGCAAGAATCAAGAATTTACAACTACCTCAGCCAAATGGATGACTATGTCTATGGCTCATGCATCTGAAAGTATTAAAGCTGCATAGTTTTCAAAATAGGTTTTTATTCACACTTTTCCTGTAGCATAATTAGTAAGGTGCACATCTTTTCCACAATATATTTAAATTTGTTATGGACATAGATCATTGGAAGATCTAGGAAATCTAAGCTATTATATACAATAGTGTCAGAAAATCATGTAATGAACAACAAGCAAAAATAAATAACATTCAGTTTTTGCAAGAATGTAAATAAAAAGACTGATTGCATTTATAGCAAGCTACTGTTGTAAAACATGACATGAAATTTAAAATTTAAAAGATGCCTTTGAAATTAACAAAGGTAAATCAGGAAGACCATGATTGCAGGAAATAAAACCCACACTTCAGTCAGAAAATCACTTGTGCTAGTCCATCAACATTTGGTCAGATGTGCTACTGATATAGGACACCTGATATCTGAGAGACTTACAGCTTCACTCCATGGTGAAAACTGTAAACAAAAAGAATTAAGTGAAAGTCTAGAATTAGGCAGTGCTTTCAGAGCAAAAATAGAGAAACAATGACTCATTAAAAAAAAAAAATCTGCAGTTCAGATATGCCCCATGGGGTCTCAGTTTGCTATTCTTCAAACTGCTTTCACTGGAACTTTTACATGGAATAATCATAAAAATATTTTCTAATCCTAAGTCAAAAACGGAAAGAAGACAGCATAGTCAGAAGCACTCAGAAAAGTCACCATGCAAGTGGGAGAAAGCTTCATGTTGTTTCTGAGAAAATATTGAGTTCAAAGACATTGATTCATGCAGAGAAAAGAAAAATCCTGTGAAATTTAATTTTGAGGAACCCTACCTGATGTTATGACACATTTGTTTTTTCATTATAAATTTTATGGAATAACATCTGAAAAGTGCAATGAAGTATTCATGTTATACAACAGGAAAAAATACAATTAAAAATGGCCCCCCAAAAATGAAAATGCCACAAAACTATTGAAATGTTTTCTTTATCAGGCTATATTCTAATCATCTGAAAACTAAACTTGTTAATACATGCCTCTTTTATTACTCAAGTGGAAAAACTAGGAAATGTAAGGAATTTAAAAGAGAAAAATCTCTAGTTTTCTACTATCTAAAAATAAACCAGATGAGCATTTTTGTGTATACATGTTTAGACTTTAAAAAAAGCAATGCACACGTTATGCTGTAACTTGATTTCCTTTCCTCAGTTGCTCTAATGTGGACCTCCTTCCATATCACACATATACATGCCACCATTTGTAATGGTTTCCTAGTATCCTACTGTATAACTATGGCATAAGTTACGACTAATCCTGTCTCAATAGATGCTTATACTGCTTGCTATAAGATACTTTAATATCCACTCTCTGACCTACACCTACATGGATTTTCTGTTGTTGTTAAATGAATATCACTCCCACACTGATTGCTGCATTTTACTCTTGGGAAAAAGACTCTACTTAAATGGGGCCCTGGCTTCTCATCAAGAATCATCCCTTGATACTCCTCTAACTTATTTACCATAGCTTCACACACTTCTGTTTGGGATAAGAAAAAAAAAACCCAGCAGTTTTATAGTTTTATCTCTGGCTCACAGTCTTTGACCCTCTCCATTAGCCAAACATGCACTTTACCTTGTGCCTCACTCTCTAGGACTCTGCTCAAGAGCCTCCTCTTTTATAAGGCGTTCCCTGACCACCCATTTTGAAACTTCCTTCTATTTTACTTATTTTTTTTTTTATAGAAGAACAAATAGCAATGAGACAGTTTCAATTCAAATTATCAGGACTGATTCAATAATTAATACATTGCAAAATGTTTACGTAATGGCTTATTGTCGTACAAGGTGCATACATGATATTCTACTTACAGACACTATTAGAGCAGATGTCTCTAATCAATAAATTAAGAGAATGTAGCTGTATACATAACTTATTTTTTAAAGCTGAATTATAGCACAGTTTCAATAATTAATACTTTCTACCTTGTTATCTTCATAGTGGTTGACCATAGTACTAGAAACCGACATAATATCCTGTCCAAACACTATTAGTACAAATCTTGCTTCTCATAGAATTATGCAGAAGTATTGCATATTTATCCCAACTGTACTGTTTGTACACACACATCATGGTTCTTCCTTTGTATCCCTCCTTTTTTGTCAAGACCTGTCAAAGATGGGCACTCCATTGTCATTACTCCATTATAGGTGCCTGAACTCGGCAACACAATCAAACACAGTCCAGCACTCCACAATAACACTGAGTTATCTGAAGAAGCTGTTGACTGTAGCCATTTACAGCTCAACTTATTATTATGGCACCAGAGTATATACCTCATTTTTATACTTTTCTGCTGAATGGTTAAGACTGAGATAAAGCAAGACCTATATAACAGAAAATGAAGCTTTTGTATCTGATGAGGTCAGTTAATTCCCTGAAAGGATTATGTTGTAATCCTCACTATGCAGATCCCTTGTCTGTGTCAGACATGTGGATGAGTCATGGCCATTGCTTGAGGAGTTTGCTCTCTGTGAGAGCCTGAGAGAAACATTTCTCTCCATGTGACTCTCCCCAGGCACACTATAGATCATTGATCGCCTTCCTCTGTGGTTCCATAATCTCCTTGATCAGAAAATTTGGGGCACAACTGAGTTACATGATGTTACAGTACAGGTTCTCCTATGTCCTGAGTCTTCACTAACTTTGAAAGGCTAGGGCCAAAATGTTGGCTGACCTTTTGGCCCTTCTATTTCTCCAATTTTGATCTATGAACTTAGGTTGTTAACCACCCAGAAGAAAAGCTGATTAGTACCCAGCAGCATATGCCGTTCAGTTTGCCCTAACTATCTGACTAAAACCTTTTTAGTTGTGCTGTACATTTCTATTTGTACTTCCTCTTTTGATTTCTTATACTAGGGAGACTATATGATATTTGCACATGTATTTCTGGTTTATTTCACTTATAAGTATATGTTCAAATGCCATCGACTTCAATATAAATCCTTAAAGTTCATCATTCTTTGTAGCTGAGCAATACTCCATTATATAGAAATACTTCATCTTTTTCAACCATCCCTCATGTGATAGACATCTTGGTTGTTTCTAAGATGTTTTTTATCACAAATTGTGCAGCTATACACATAGGTACACATATATCACTATGATATAACGTTTTCAGTTCCTCTGGGAAAATTCCCAATAGGGGATTAGCCGGCTTGAATGGGATTTCTAGTCCTACTCTTTTGAGGACTCTCCACATTGACCTCCACAATGGTTGTACCAGTCTACATTCCCACCAGCAGTGGAAAAGGGTTCCCTTTTCCCCACAACCTCCCCAACATTTGTTGTTGGTTGATTTCCTTATGATAGCTATTCTTTCTGGAGTGAGATGGTATCTCAGTGTTGTTTTTATTTGCATTTCATGGATGACTAGCGATGTGGAGCATTTTTTCATATATTTATTTGCTTCTTTAATTTCGTCCTCTGAGAAGTGTGTATTCATCTCAGATGCCCATTTCTGGATTGGATCTTTAAATCTGAAGAATCTAATATATCTTAGTTCCAAGTAAAGTATCATGTCATTTACAAACAGTAATAATTTAACTTCTTTTTTACCTATTCTTATTCCTTTTATTTCTCCCTCCTTTCTAATGGCTCTTGCTAATGATTCCAAAACTATATTGAATAGGAGGGGTAATACAGGACATCCTTGTCTAGTACCTGATCTAAGAGTAAAAGATTTCAGTTTTTCCCCATTTAGTCATATTAGCTGTTGGATTGGCATACATGGCTTTTAGCAAGTTGAGGTAGAATCCATCTATTCCAATTTTCTGTAGAGCTTTGAACATGGATGAGTGTTGGACTTTGTCAAAAGCTTTCTCCTCAATAATTGGGATGATCATGTGGTTTTTAGATTTCAGTCTATTAATATAGTATATTACATTTATAGATTTTCAAATAGTGAACCATCCTTGCATCCCTGGGATGAACCCTACATGATCAAGGTGTATGATCTTCTTGATGATTTGCTATATTCTGTTAGCTAGTATTTTCTTGAGTATTTTTGCATCAATGTTCATGAGGGAGATTGACCTGTAGTTCTCTTTTTTGGTTGTGTCTTTCCCTGGTTTTGGAAACAGTATAATACTTGCCTCCAGAAATGATTTTGGGAGGATTGCTTCCTTTTCAATTTCATTGAAGAGTTTGGGGCATGTAGGGATTATATCTTCTATAAATTTCTTGTAGAATTCAGCTGTGAATCCAGCAGGATCTGGACTTTACTTTGTCGGTGGGCTTTTAATTATGTTTCATATTTCATTGGCTGTTATTGGCTTATTGAGCGTTGTTACATCTTCTTGGTTCAATTTTGGTAATTTGTACCTTTTGAGGAATCTGTCGACTTCTTCTGTGTCTTCTATTCTGTGAGCATAAAGATTCTTGAAGTAGCTATTGATAATCTTCTAAATTTGCACTGAGTCTCTGTGGTGATTTCACCCTTTTAATTTCTTATTGCTTGTATTTGGATTTTTTCTTTCCTCTTTTTGATGAGGTTGGCTAGAGGCTTATCAACTTTATTTAGTCTTTCAAAGAACCAACTTTTTGATTTCTGGATTCTTAGTACTGTTTTCTTCATCTCAATTGAATTAATTTCTGCTCTAATCTTTATGATTTCTTCCCGTCTTTGCACTATGTGTTTGGTTTGCTCTTCTTTTTCTAGTTGTCAGAGGTGCAACAATAGGGTGCTTATTTGTTTCCGTTCTGTTTTCGTAATTTGTGAGTTCATAGCTATGATTTTCCCACTGAGAAATGTTTTCATCGCATCCCATAAATTCTGGTAAGTTGGGGATGTATTTTCATTGAATTGTAGATGTTGTTTAATTTCTTATTTAATTTCTTCTATGATCCACTGATTACTGAGTAGGATGTTGTGCAATTTCCATGAATTTTGCAGGTTTTTCTGGTTTCTTTTGTTGTTTCATTGCACTGTGGTCAGATAATATGCATGGGATAATTTCTGTTTCCTTGCATACACTTAAGCATGACTTATAGACTGGTATGTACTCTATTTTGGAAAATGACCCATGTGCAGCTGAAAATAATGTGTATTCAGCTGTAGTTGGGTAGAACACTCTGTATATGTCCACCAGGTCCATTTGTTCCAAGCTCTGGTTCAGTTTTGCTACTTCCTTGCTATTTTTGTCTGGTTGATCTATCTTTTTGAGATAAGGGGTTGGTAAGCTCTCCTGTTAAGATTGTGGTCTTGGATATTAGGTTTTTCATGTCCATTAAGATTTGTCTTACATAGCTGGGTGCCCTTGGGTTTGTTGTACAGCTATTTATGAAGGTTAACTATTTCTTTTGAATTTTTCCCCTAACCAACAACCTTCTTTGTGCCGTTTCATCCTTCTTGGTTTGAAATTGAGACTGTCTGAGAACAGAATTGCTACTCCTGCTTTTTGCTGAGGTGCTAGGGCATGTAGTATTGTTTTCCATCCTTTGACTTTGAGCCTAAGAATGTCTTTTTGAGTTAAGTGTTTTTCTTGCATTCATCATATTGTTGGATTTTGTTTCCTAATCCACTGTGCCAGTGTATTTGTCTTAATTGGTGAATTGAGTCCATTTACATTGATGGTTACAATTGAGATGTGTTGACTTATGATTGTCATGATATTTACCTGCTGTTTGCTCCTTTTTATCCTGTGTTTAATTGTTTGACCTGTTTAGTGGGTTCCTTCCATTCTCATTCATGGAGTTCTGGTCATTCTGGTCTTTCTCTAGAATATCTTTCAGTAGTCCGTGTGGGGATGGCTTTGTCATCCTGAAGTTGTTTAGTTGTTCTTTGTTGTGGAAGTATTTCACTTCTTCATCAAACTTGAAAGAGAGTTTTGCAGGGTATAATTAATAGTCTGAGCTGGAATTTGTTTTCATGTAGGACTTGAAGAACTCTGCTCCATGCTGTCCTTGCCTTCATGGTTTGTGTAGAGAAGTCTGCTGTAATTCTGATGGGTTTTCCTTTGAATGTGATCTGCTTCTTCTCTCTAGCAGCTTTCAGTACATTATTCTTGTGTAGGATTTCTGGGATCTTGACTATTATATGTCTCGGTGTGTTTTTACTTGGGTTGAAGCTATTTGGTGCTGTGTGTGCTTCGGTTACCTGAATGTTGGATTGTTTCCTCATATTTGGGAAGTTTTCTGTGATTACTTCTGCCCATATTCTTTTTACATCATTTGTTTTGATTTCTTCATTCTCATTTATGCCAATTAATCTCACATTGTTCATTCTGGCATCATCTTACAGGTGATGGATTATTTTTTCCTGCATTCTCATTGTTTTGAAGATATCCTTTCTCACCGTTTCACTAGCTCCACCAGCATCTTCAAGATCTGAAACTCTTTCTTACCTTTCACTCAAATGGTTTTGTAGACTCGTGATTGATATTTTTGATCTTCTATATCTCTTTGACTCTGCTTCATACCTTCTATTTCTTTTCTGTATTGCTCATTCCAGGAATCTGTCATATTTCTGATCTCCTCTATTTTTTTTATCAATATCTTCTTTAGAGGTAGGTATTAATTCTTTTACTGCAGAGTTTCTTCCAAATTGGGTTTCCTCTATATATTTCCGGAATTGATTCTCTACTTCAGATGCTATGATTTCAAAGAATTTTTTTTTATTTCAGAAATTATTTGTGCTTTGAGTTCCTCTTTATCTTTCTGCTATTGTTTCCATGCTTCCATATCTGTTCATTCATTCATTTCAGCTGGAATAGTGTTCTCTGCACTTGTCCTGGATGAACATTGGATTTCCCACATATGTTTCTGGATTTGATTCATTACTTCAGATGCAATGTATTCAATTTTTTTTTCAGGTGTTAATTCTGGTCTGAGTTTCTCTGTGTCTTTCTACTGTTGTTCCTTTGCTTCCATCTCTGTTCATTCATTCATTTCAGCTGAGCTAGTGTTCTCTGCACTTTTTGGTTAAATCCAGGCCTGAGATTGCATTTTTCTCCTTGTCCTTGTCATTTTGTATAGCACTGACCTTTGACCTTTTGTGTAGACCTTTGGTGCAGTTATAGCCTTAGTGCATAATGAAATTTGGGTGCCAGTCTATTAAGTTTGAGATTAGCCAGTTATGCCTGTCCTGGATCTAGCTGTTGTGTTCAGTTCGTTTTTTGGTGCTGCTCTTCTGGTACAACTGTGAGCCTGTGGTTCCACTCTGTTGGGTCCCGGCTCCTGGGAGCACTGGGGAGTGCAGAAGCTCTCCCTCACACTCACCAGGCCAGGTGCAAGTGGATCGAGTACCAGGAGTCACACACGTTCTCACTCCCATATCAGGCTTGGCGGCTGGGGGTCTGGGGAGTTCTCAGGCAGTCCTGTCTGGGTGACTCAGGCAGGTCTCTGGCTAGGATGTCTTGGGGTCTGAGGCTCTGGATGGCACAGAGCACACAGGGAGAAACCAAAGGCTGTCCCACACACTCACCAAACTGTACTCTTGTCAATCAGGTGCCCAGAGAGTTGGAAAAGTTCTCATTTGCTCAGTGGGCTTGGGTAATGGGCTCCATGGAGTTGTTGGGTGAGTCAGCCCTATATGTCTCAGACCAGTCATTTGGTGGTTTGCTTGGGTGCAGGGGCTCTGGATAGCGCGGCACATGGGGAGAAGCCAAATGCTTTCTTACAGACTCACCACACACTCACCAAACTGGGATGCCTATTTTATTTTATTAATAGTAACTACTGTTTAAGCTTTATTTGGTATCGTGGTTGGTGTGACACTAGATTGCACTGTTCACAGTTAGACTGTATGTATTACACCAAATAGAATCCTTTAAAACAGTTATACGTAAGACATGAAGTACTGGATTTGTAAGCTGGATCCCAGGCTGTGGCCACCTGGAGAAAGGTCATACAAGGCTTGATGGGTGAAGCTGTTTAATCAAATATCACACATCTGTTTGAAGATTAACTGGAGCCTGCGCAGCAAGGTTTCTCAGAGATGCTGGGCTACTTCATACTAACCAGGACTACAAGTTTAGCAGCAGCTGGCATCAGGACAGAGCTGTGGGATTCTGTTGTTTTTCTACTTCTAACTTTTGGAAACTGATGTTTTTCCCAGGCCATCTTAATAGTGCTGCTTCAATCACATGTCAGATAAAAGGACAACTGGCACAACTCCAACTAAACCCTCCTGTAGCCTAGACAGTGAAATGGTGACACTGGAAGACTTTAAAACTGCAGCTCCTTCTAGCTCGACCACAGGGAATCTGCACTCTTCTTCAATTGTGCCTCTTCCTCAGGAGTCATAGTCACTTTCACAATATCAGAGATTCCATTCTGTCCCAGGACACAGGGACACTAAGGAAGACATCATCCTTGATTCCACAGAGCCCCTTAATCATGCTAGAAATTGGATGCGCCCTCCTAACATTCTTCATTACCCTTTCTGCCAAATCTGCCACCGACAGTCCAATGGCCCAGGATGCGTAGCCTTTTAGTTTGATCACTTCATAAGCACTGTCAACCACCTGTTTGCGAACCTCTTTCTAATGTTCCTTATCCCCATCAGTTCCTAACTTAGGGTGCAGATTCTTCAGGACAACACCAGCAACATTCACGCCACTCCACACAGGGACACTGGAGTCTCTGTGCTCCCGAGGATCCAGCCACAGCAACTCAGTGGGTGCACGCCCGGTCTTTATCTCATCAGGTAGTGGACCTGGGCTGAATCCAGGTTACAACTACTGCCAATAACATGGTTCTTGGGAAAGCTGCTATTCTTCCAAGCCACATAGGTCAAGATGTCCATTGGGTTGGGTACAACAAGCAACTTGCAGTTGAGACTATACTTTACAATATGAGAAGTGATGAACTTGAAGATGTTCTCATTGAACTAAGCAACTTCAGGGAAGATAGTGATGTGTAGTACTACGGTCATGGTTGGTATGCCTGTCATTCTGGTCTTCTAAATACATACTGCTTGTCATGATATACCAATTATTGCCATACTGTCTCTCAAGCAAAAGTTTGTTTTAAAAAATAGAAATAAATTTAAAAAGAGACAACAAAAAAATGACATAGGACTGGCCTGCTACAATGCTGTATGTGATTAGATTTCTAAATTTCTGTGCAAAAATGTTTATTCATATTTTAAAAATATTTTTATTAAATTTTTCCTCATATTCTATAGGGCCTTAAAGTTTAAGATATCAATACTTGATGGAAAATACCTATTCCATGTTAAATCTAAGATGTTTGATATTCTGACAGATAGTTAGGTTAAACCCAACTGCATATGTTGTATGGTAATAATAAGCTTCTCTTTTGGAGGGTTAATAACCTAAGTTTTCAGACCAAAAATTAAAGAAAAAAAAGGGCTGCAAGGACAGCCAACATTTTGGCTCTAGCCTTTCAAGATCAGTGAAGACTCAGGACATAGAAGAACCTATAGTGTAACATCATATAACTCACTTGTGTCCCAAATTTTATGATCAAGGAGATTATGGGGCTACAGAGAAATTTGATCAATGATGTAGAGTGTGTCTAAGGAGAGTCACATGGAGAGAAAACATTTTCTCAGGCTTTCACGGAGAGCTAATTGGTCAATCAATGGCTGTGACTCACCCACATGGCTGACACTGACAAAGACAAAGGATCTACAAAGTACAGTACAGAATTTCAGGATAAATCCTGAAGGGACTTTACTGACCTTATCAGATACAAAAGTTACATTTCTTGTTACACAGGTCTTGCTGTATCTTGGTCTTAACCATCCAGCAGAAAAGTATAAAAACAGGGTATAAAAAGTAAAGCCATGTAAATAGGTTGAACTGTAAAAGGCTCAAGTCAACAACTTCTGACACTGCCAGTCCTATGGAAAACTCACTGCTATTATGGACTACTGGATTACATTGGAATATTTCGCTGAATTCAAGCACCTATAATATTTAAATGACAAAACTAAACAAAAAAAAGGGGATACAAATGAAGGACTTTATGTATCTGTATATTCAAAACAGGTAGAATAGATATACAGCTACATTCTCTTAATTCAATGAATAAAAAGATTTGTTCTAATAGTGTTTGCTGTGGACAGGATATCATGTCTGCATCTTGGACAATGAATAACCACTAAGACAACAATATGCAATATATTTATTATTGAAACTGTCCAACTAATTGGTTTTGAAACTGTCTCATTACTATTTGTTTCTCAATAAAATTATTTAAAAAAAAGATGTTCACATTACATTGCACCAAATTAAGATGGCTCTTTCCCTCTTGTTGACGAGCTTCAGCAGTGATAACAACCACCTTGGGGTTTGTTTTTACAATGTAAATTTTGCCAGAGACAATTTTTGGTGTCCTAAGGAAAAAGCTGCTGTGTTGGAGATCCATCTTCTGTCTCTTCCATTTGTCTTCCATGACATCAACAAGAGCAAATTCACCTGCCAAGCCCTTCATTAAGATACTGATGGCACAGGCCATGCCAACAGCACCAACCCCGACAACTGTGATCTTATTCTGGGGCAGCTGTTCCTCCTTAAGGAGATCCACAATCAGCTGATCCTTGAGACTGGCCATCTTGGACTTAGAACCAAAAGGACCCGGGAATGCACATGAGGCGGGCATTGTGGTACACATTTCTCAGATCAGGAATCGGGGACAGCAGCTCAGACACCAAAACCCTCTTTTAGTTACTTCATTTCACACTGCCTAAAAGCATCATAATTCTTACTTTTATATATATATATATTTTTTTTTGTCACACACACATACACACACACACAGACACACACACACAGACACACACACACACAGCTATTTATAAGCTGCATATACTCTCAGCACAGTCCCAGGCACATAAAAGACCCTTGATAAATTTTTGTTGAAATAATAAATTAATTCTGGACAGAAATTCAATAGATGTTGTGTGCCTTATTTTAATTTCCTCTTCAGAGACAGCATTTGCATAGGGGGAAAAAACAACAATGATCTATCAGTAAACCAGCCTTTTCTAATCTTGAGCAAATTTATTATCATGAGGAAAGCTTTTATCTCCCCTTTCACCCCTTTCACCACCACCCTCACCCTTTCACATAGTATTCTGAGATTTTCCTTTGTGACATTTACCACATCTATTAATAAATTATTTGTATAATTATTTGATAAAGGCATTTCTGCTCCAAAATACTGAAACTCCTTGCGGGTCACGATTGCCTCTAATTCCCTGCTGTGTTCTCAAGTTCATCAACAGTGTCTGGTATAAATTAAGTACATAAAAATAGTTGTTGAATAAAAGAAATGTTGGTCTTCTCTGAGCTGAAAACATTGCAATTAAAAAATAAATTATACAGGGGTTTAATTTATTTTTTACAGGGTTGTGACTATTGTTTTACCAGAATTCCTCTCAGAGAGGAAACAGTGCCTGAGAAAATAGCCAGATAAGGTGTCTGGAGGAGGAGAGCACCTGAGGATGATGGTACTGTGCTGAGCCAATCAAGAAATGGCCAACATGTTCTCCCTGACAAAACCAGAGGAATTAGTTTAGGCCCAGTGAGAAAAAATGGGAACAGGAGCTCAGCAGGTGATGTGAAACCACAGCACAAAGTGAGAAACTGAGTAAAAATTTTCTTAGCAAAGGCATCAGTCACATGGTGATTCACATCTGAAATCTTCAGTCAACTTTACTTACTATATGACACATCTTAGGAGGAGTGTGTGTGTGTGTGTGTGTGTGTGTGTGTGTGTGTGTGCAGACTTGAAAAGAGCCTAAAGAGCCCTAACAAGTCTAAATTGCCTAAAAGCTTAAATTGCCAAAAAGAAGCAGCAAAACACATAGACATTGTAATGATCCATAAACTGAGGAAATAAATGTTTGGAGCCAGAGGTAGCTTTGAAAATGTAAAATATTTAGAAATTCTATGAATCAGCCACAAACCTGGAATTGGAAGATTATTTCTTTGTATCTAAACTTCATGCCAGGGAGATAGCTCATTGGCTTAAGTGCCTGCCTACCAAGCTAGTGCAAGGTCCTGAGTTCTATTCCTTGTATGAAAGAAAGAAAGAAAGAAAGAAAGAAAGAAAGAAAGAAAGAAAGAAAGAAAGAAAGAAAGAAAGAAAACTAAACTTCATGGGCCAGGAAGACACCCTGTCACTCATCAGTGAATTTTTGTCATGAAATGAATTACACATCTTACTCCTGGCCCAGCCCTGACTTTATTGTTATTCACCATTGCTTGGTTTGGAACTTCAGATCTAAGGACAGGAGAAAAATGATAGGAATTGGGTTGGAATGAGACCCTGCAGCCCTATCGCCAGATAAGTTAAACTTCACTGAAATGTCTCTTTGGGTTTTGGTGTTTTAAAACATTTTATTTATTTACTTACTTAGTTGGTACTGGGTTTTACTATGCACTGGGACTTGTGGTATGCTCCCCAGTGCTGGGATTATAGGTGAGTGCCACCATGCCCGATTTTGCTGGCCAGCTCAGCTGCCCTGGGGACACTTTGTTTAAAGAGATAACATGAAGATTGCGTGATTTAAAGTCTTTTGAAAGCAGATACTTTATAAAAACCTAACATCCCTCTGCATTTAAAATTGTTACCCAAAGTAAACTCTGAATGCTATTCTTGATTTCATTTGATTATTCAGACAGATTTTTGCCATTTTAAAACTTCTCCAGAGCATGAACTGCATTGCTATTTTCAACTTCCTTCTTAGACTAGTCTCTAAGTAGAAAGGCTAATTCTGTAAAAACCTTTGATGGTGAATCCCAGTGACCTGCCAGGAGAAAATGCACTATTATTTACATTTGTATAATCTTGTAAGGAGAAAGTAAATAATTGCCCAGACAGACAAATTATTAGAATATACATAGAAACACTTTCTCTTCTTTTTGAAAGAGTTCAGGAGGCTGAAGCATGACTAGTAGAAGGTCCTGTTACACATGTGAATACTTCCAGGCTACCTGATGGCCAGTAGCTCCTGTTTTTATTGGATCATCCCCACCTCATTCTTCCCAGAAAGAGAGTTTTCACTTTCTAGTTACAGTTGATAAATTCATGAGTCAACATACACTAATGAAATCACTTCATTTCCACTGGCATCTGGATGAGAAAAGGAAACACTTACTGATTTTAGCATCCACTCATATTCAAAGTGGTCTTGCTGATTCTTAGCTAAACTAAATGTAGAGCCTGACCTACTGATCTACAGTTATTCAAAAAACTCCGTTTCCCATGCACATTATCTCATTTGAAAGTGGAGGAACAGTCTATTATATACATTATTATTTCAATATATGCTAACATTAAAAAAACTAGAAAGTCACATTACAAAATTTTATGATTACTGTTTCTGGGTACAGGGATAATGGGTGTGACAAAATAATGACATCCCTCACAAAGATGTCTGTCTTTTAGAACCTGCAGAATGGCATGTTACATAGCAAGCAGGAATTTAAGGATGTTTATCAACAAGGTTATCTTGCATCTTTTGAGGACAGTATACACCTGAGAAGTTGCAGTTTGGCATTCACAGCCTCAGTTATGTGGGATTTTTCCTTAGAAACTAACTAATATTGTTCTATGAAACCTCCACAATATTGTGAAAAATGTAGACACTTTTTTTTTATTTTTTGGGGGGAGGTTTACAAGTAGCCAATCCAAGAGTGTTACTCAGTTCTTCTTGCTGTTCATTGGCTATTGCCCTGTAACCCATCTCTAGAAGATGCTGCAATACACTCACATCATAACAAGTTACTATGCCATGCACAGTTATCTGAAGCATTCTCAGTTTTGTTCTTCTTAAAGCCCCAAGTTTCCTAAACTATGGCCAAACACCCTGCACTTTCTAAGGTGCTATTAATACAATATTTCATTATATTAAATTTTAATACTGTGGGAGACATAGCTTATTTAGGATTTAAATTATAAAAACAGGCATATCAGAAATTTGCCATTTTTCACAAGTTGTGGGTTCTCCAGGAACCATTACCTCTGCAAATTTTGGAGTCTACTGTGGACCCAATATAATCACACAGGTCCTTAAAAGCAGCTGAGAGAGGTAGAAGACAGAAAGAGATGTAACTAAGGAGAAAAGATCAGAGATGCAAACTGCTGGCTTTGGGGATGAGAAAGGGGCCACAAGCTAAAGCTGGGCACAGCCTTCCAGAGCTGGTAAACCCAAGGAAACTGAGCCTCTACTGCAAACACAGCCCCACTGACAGTGGATTTTAGCCTCACAAAACCATGGTCAGACTTCTGACCCCAGGAACTGAAAGATAATGAATTTGTTTGTTTTAACTTATTAAAATTGTGATAATTTGTTACAGCATCAGAGGGAAACTAGTATGATATGTGATTTTGGTTATTGTTTCTCTGGGGACTTTGCATGGAAGAGAGTTTGATATTTTTCAAGTTTTATATAACATATATGTATTGTTTTTATATAGTAGTCCTGCTCATTATATTGTAGGACCCTTGGTAGATGTCTGAAACCAAACATAGCACTAATATATACATAATAAACCTACACACAACATACACACACACACACACACACACACATTAACTTACTGAGAACTTTGTCTTTTCACTCAAAAAGAAGGCATTTTACAACTTCTTTGCAGTGTATCTGAATCACCAGCATTGTTATTCTTGTGTTTTGGGGTCATGATTCAGTAAAACAAAGGTTAATACAACACAAGGACTATAATACTCTAATGTCTACCTACCTTTGTAGAAAACTACAAAGGGACTGTTGAGTGGGCAGCATATGCAGTGTGAGTATGTCATGTATGGACTGGAACAGGACCGAGAGAGATTTCATCATACTACTCAGGACACCTCAAAAGTTAAAATTGTTGGGCTGGTCAGGTAGTTAAGTGGGTCAATTGATTCTTAGCATATCTGAAGCCCAGGGTTTGCTACCCAATACCACACATGTGCACACACACACACACATACACACACATGCACGTGCACACACACACACTTATGCATTGCTTATATCTATATTTTGAATCTAATATTTCCAGACCAGTCAACCTCTGAAACAGAAAAGTAAAAACCACAGACAATAACAACTACTATAATTAGAACATCACATGTTTCTTATGTTTATTACTAAAATAAGAGTTATTATAGAAAACATCAAACATTGAAGCTCATATATGACAATACACCAGTTGCTTCCTGGCATTCTTAACCTAATTGCTTGAGAAAATAAATTTATAAAAATCTACACAACAATAAATAACAGCATTTATTTTAACCAAGGGCTCGTATACAAGTAAAACTCAACTTAGAAATTTACTGAGGTCCTGCACGGAGCAGCATTCCCTAGCAGGATAGTTTATGCCACTTTCAGACTTGATTCCTTTGCTTCAGCTTACTTTGCATGCTTGTTTGCTGTGGTGGAATGCTGGAAGCAGAGGCTAGTGATGGTGTTGCTGATGATTGAGCTTGAAGCAGCCTAACTGGTCTGTAGGGGTATAGAATGATACTGGACACAGAGGAGGTGGAGTTAATTCTGTTGGCATACACAGAAAAGGAGGTGGAACTGGTAAGAGAGCCCTCGACAGAATAAAAATTTTTTTAATTAACAAAAAAATGTTCATTAGGACACAAAGATGTCTTTATGTGTTGCAGCACACCAATTTCTTTGGTAATTTTTACTATCATAGACAGGTGGTGACAGGAAACCATGAGAAGGTCTGGGGACGTAGCTCAGCAGTCTCCAGTGCCACATGCCATGAAACCAGGTACCACTGAAACGAGGTGTGATGACACATGCCTGCAGTCCTGTCGCTGGGGAGGCTGAGACAGAAGGATTACTACCAGTCCAAACTGCATAGTGAGACACTGTATCAAATAAATAAACAGAAGGGCTGGCGGTATAGCTCAGCCGACTAAGCGCTTGCTTAGGTAAACACAGCGGCCAGGGTTCAATCCCTGATTCTGCTTGCGGCACCGGGCCCTCCTTCGGGTGTGCTGAGCCGGCGATGGAGTCCAGGCGTAGTGGTGCGCGCCTGTAATCCCAGCCCTAGGGAGGCAGAAAGCAGGAGGATCGCTGTGAATGTGGGGTGCATAGTGAGACCATATCCCGAAAAGAAAAACCTAAATAAACAGGAGAATTTTTTAAAAAAAGAATCAATGAGACCAACATCATAACTTTTTCTTTATTTCCTCCAAATTCCATGGTATGTTACACAAAGTTCCCAGTACTTCCTTTGATACAATGTTCCTGTTTTCTCTCCTCAGGCACTGTTTGTTGGAAACAAACTATCAACTTTCATTTCCCATCTCCCTTATTAGCCTCAGACCGTCAACTCTGATTCTTCTGTTTTCTTAACCTGAAATGTGGGAAATCATGATTATCTTACCATTGTTTCTTCAACGACTACATTGCAGCTAATGGATGAGACTGTAGTAGAACATTAACTTTCTGTCATGTAAGCTATGCTCCAAAATTACACATATACATCACTAGATGGTCTAACTTCTTGACATGTCTTAAATAATACTATTTCTTCTTCTACCCGCAAATAATGTCAAAATTCCCTTTTAAGTACAAACATATATATTTAATTCTTAGCCCCTTGACCACTAGCATTAGTCAATCTTTACACATCTGTCAATTAATTTTACCCAGCAAGACTGTTCTAACAATGCCAAGGGCCCTGGATTCTGTCAAACAAAACTACCTCAGTGGGAAGGTAGGGAGGAAGGAGACTGGTACGGTCTACTGGCACTGACTGAAGCAATGGCAATGAAAGCTGGCTTGGAGACTCTGCAAATAGTTACTGAAGGGTCTCTACCCAGTTAAAATCAGCTTTGATGGAAGTGAAAACTAAGTAAATTTCCCAGGTGCTCTTTGGGTCATTTGAAGAACAAGGATTTCACATTCAGCATGCTGTTGTTTACCCTCATACCTGAAACAATAGAGCCACCATAACCTGATTAAAGCATTCACTGGATGATGTTTCCAGGACCCCTCCTCACACGAAAATCAAATATATGAACCTAAGCTTTTTCACCCTGCTGATACAGAACCCTTTTGGACTTACCTGCCGCTCTCTTGAAGTGTGTCAATAAACTTTTAATTTTTCTATATTCCTAAACTATTAGTAAATTCTTTTTACCACCTGCAGCACTGGCTTCTCACATGCTGTGCCTCACATGACATGAAATACACTTCTCCCCATTTAAAATTTTTATCTATCATAGCTCCAATCTAGTGGCATCTGCTAAATGAAATCATGTTCTAAGGACATCACATCATCATATTTAATTTATCCCATTTTGGGTCTTGCTTTCTTCTCTTGAGTTTCTATGTTTCAATCTGGGATCTATTTAGTATTTGCTGCGGCTGTAAAGCATCCCTGTGGCAAAGACTACCAAGAAATGGCTCCTTTTAACTCCATTAGGTTCATGCATAGATCTCCATATTCATACTTATTTCAGATTGCTTCATACTTACTGTTTTATTTTTGCAACCTCCTTCTAACTCCACTATCAACTTTTTGAGCTGAACACTTTATTTGTCATAATATGAGATGTAACTTCACAGCCTGTAGTATGTAGTGCTCACAAAATACAGGCCATACAGCCGATGTGTGCCAATAAACATATATTAAATGACAGGTCAAAGATTTCACATTCAACTTTTTCTCCTAACTACAAATTTTGAGTCACAAGGTTTCAAGAGACTTGAATTTTTCACCCTACCACAAACTCTGAAATGTGGAAAGCTCACCGGAGTGCTGTAGACAGAAGTTAGGAAATGTTAACTGAAACTTGTTTGGTTCTATTTTTTTAAACCTTTAGCTAGCAGAACCTATTGCTTAATGAGTGGAGTAATCAACCTTGCAGAAATGGCTCTAGGATTTCAAGGCAAGGTAGGTGGATAATATCACTAGAGAGGAAGCACGGGAGGAAATAATTAACTTCAGTAAATAAGAAAGGGCTATGCTTTGCCCCTCCCATTGGAATTCACCTTTGTTTTACAAAGCCTGTTGGAAGGAAGGATACTGGTATGGTCTATTGGCACTGACTAAGGCAATGGTAATGAAAGCTGGCTTGGGAGACTGCAAATAGTTACTGAAGGGTCTCAGTTAAAAGAAGCTTTGATGGAAGTGAAACTAAGTAAATTTCACAGGTGCTCTTTGGGTCATTTGAAGGACAGGAGGGTCGTGCAAATTCTTACAGGGAATAAAATTCTGATATCCTTCAAGAATGGCATCCCCTCAAAATGCATCATTAGTTCCTAATTGAGAGCAAAATTCTAAAAATGAGTGCATGCTTACAAAACAAAAATCCTAAGATGAGAAATAGAGATATTTTTCTTGGCAGATCTGAAGTTCTGATTATTTTCTGTTTATATGCAATGAAAGAATATTGTATGTTTGCCTGTATGTAAATCTATTTTCATTATTTTCCATTAGATGTATTTTGCAAAGCTATGTATTTAACAAAGTAAAAACAGAATGTATATTCCCAAAATAAGCCTTCCTCATATTTTCCCATGAAACAAGTGTTTTCAGAAAGAGAGACTTCTTTTTGTGAAATGTGTTTTTCCCTTTGCAAATGAGATGAAGGGATAAATTAAATAAGCCAGCCCTGTTTGTTAGTAGAGTAGAAAACTGAAAGCTAGTCATATTTCCTATCCCAGCATGATCTTTCCTTTTTCATCAGGGAATGAAAATCTATTCACCTCCTCAATATCTCTCATGCTCTTTGTGATGAGAAGGAAGAGACTGACAAAAGCCCAGGCTATGAATGTTGTAACTGTTACGGCTTATACCTAGATGGCCTCCTGAAAGTTTCATGCAGTCCTAGGTGGGGCTTTTCAGAGGTGGCTGGATCAACCATGTGTGATGTTGCAATTGATTCATAGTGCAATGTTAGGATTAAGGGTGCCCTACCCTGGGTGTAAGTCTGGGTAGAATATGAAGGACAGAAAAGGGGTACTATTGTTGTTTGCTACTACTGACTTCCTGCCTGCCATGAACTATTTCTCCTCTACCAAGGAGCCAACCAGGTATGAACTGAAACCGCTGAAAACCATGAACTACAATAATTAACTTCGAGTACTGGGTAATTTGTCTCAGCAACAAGAAAAAGTATGATGGTAACCAAACACAACCTTCAACTGTAAAGGTAAAAAGAAAAATCATTCACATATAAATACTATCATTTTTCTTTCTTGGTCTTTTTCTCTGAAATATATAGCCGGTTACAAAAAAAAAAAAAAAAAAGGTATTATCCCTAAGGCATTTTAGGAAATTTAGGAACTATTTATTTTTATTTATTTATAGCTGGCTCTAGGCTGCCTTAAGAGCAGGTGTGGTGCAACATGTGGAGCTGGGATTGAACCGTGGTCCCCTGTGCCTGACTGAATTTGCCCGAGCATGTGCTTTAAACAGCTGAGTTAACCTGCAAGCCCCCCAAAAAACTTGAGCTTTTTTTTGAGGGTTAGTCAGGCACAGGAGACCACAGTTCGAGCCCCAGCTCCACATGCTGCACAAGACCCTCCTTAAGGTAGCCTGAGCCAGCTTAAAAAAATCCTTACGTTTTCATTTATGAACTTTTAAAAGAGAGGATGATGAGAATCTATACTATTAGCCCTATATTCTACTTTCCTTTCCTAATGGCCAGTGTTGTCATTCAATTGTAGCAACTGTGTCAAAATTTCAAAGATAAATGATGATTTCCAGGACTTTTCATGGACCAGGATCCTTCTAATTCTCATTGTAGAGCAAACAGAGTATGGTGGGAAGGAGGGAAAGGGAATTGAGTAGGAGTATGAAATTTTGCAGACAAAATTAATTGACACAGCTAGGCTCCAAGCCATAGTTACCAACTAACCAAGTTCTAATTATATTACTCAGGTGATATTTAGTTTCTTGCAGCAGTGGTTCTCAAAGTTTGGTGCATCAAATTTACCATGACAGCTAGTTTAAAACATAGATTATTGGGCCCTATCTCTACAGTCTCAGAGTTCAAAGGGCTGGAACTATGCATTTCTACTGAGTTTCCAAGAAATAGGAATGCTTTTGATTCATACTCCTCCTTCTGAGGACCACTGACTGCAGTATTCTCAATCCTGCTTTTGTACCAAAAGAGTCTTCTATAGAAGTTTTTATAAAACCTCAAAACCTACACCCTGCCCTAGATCTACCAAAACAATGTGTGGGGTAGGGCTTTTCAAAGATAAACAGAACCAGACTCTAGTCACAATGAACAATCAACAAAGTTAAATGGTAATTAAAATCTAACCTACTTATTGCAAGGTTGATTTCGTTTGTTAATAACTATCAAAGTAGGAAAGAAGACTCACTGTAACTGAACTCAACCTCACTGAAACAAAAGGCAGCTTTTTAAAAATCTGATGTGTATGGAAGGAAAGAAACAAAGAGAAGTGAGGTGGTCACTGGTCCACTTGAGCAGGGCATCTCATTGTGAATTGGTGTCTTGAGAAATTTATGGTGTATTGTGATGTGAGAGGTAGTGGTGTGAGTTAGAATGCCACAACATCAAGATTTGTCCTTTCCCCTCCAGCAGGTATAAGACCACGCACAAGAATTATCCCCCTGAATGTTTGCATTTTAAAGAGATTGTACTCAGATCCTTAAGAAGGCAGTTTTGAGCAGTAGAAAATTTATATGTCAACAAGTCAGAGAAGGAATTCACAACTACAAGCTTTCCAAATCAGCTGCTCCAAGAGAGGAGCCATCTCCCCTGCAAGAGGAATGGGATCTTCCTGCCTGTAACCAGATTTGGCTCAAAAAAACCTACATTAATTCTCCTAGCAGTGTAGACTTTTCTGAAACAGGAACCTAAAAAGGGTGAAATTGCCATTCTGGCTGAAAGAGGGCAATTAGAAGCAGATGAAACCATTTGTGCTGAGAGTTAATAGTTTCTACAGGCCAAGATGGGTACCAATTGAAGAGGATTCAGAAGAGCCCACTACACTAAGAAAAGAGTTTTGTTAGTTTTAGGTATGTGTATGTTGAAACAAGTCCATAGTTGATTCTAGTGACCAGGACTAAAAATACCATTCCTAAAGTGAGATTTACATTTCTAGGGAGCAAGTGTAACATCTGCTTAAATGTGTTTCTTAAGTAGTAGAGATACAGTGTACTTAAATGTATTTCTTATATAAGTTGTTTCTAATACTTACACAACTGCAGATGCAATCAGGAAACAGGAAGGATATCTACAAAAAACAACGGTGTAGACAGGGCACATTTCAGAGTAGCTGCAATTATCTTATGTTTTATAAAGTGGTGTTTTATTCCATTTAAATCAAAGAAGGTAAAAAGACTAAACAGTAACTGCAATGAGCACCCTGAATAATTTTCTCTTTTTTTTCTTTCTTTCAATGTTGAAAAATATCTACTCAGTAACATCTGACTGTTGGCAGTGGGAAACCTAGTATAAGCACCCCACTTCTCCTTGTCCAAAGCACATTCCTCCCATATCCAGGACAAATCATGACAAAATACCTGGCTGCAGCACTTGTTTTTAATCAAGAAAAGACTACCTTCAAATAAATACCAAACGTAACCTTGAATGAGATAAGAGCAGAGAGAAAATGCAAGCCGTGGGAAGAATTTCTTTGATGATGCTAGAAACAAACTGGCTATATGATCTGTATTAGACTGAATACAATACTTATCACTCCCCCAATTTCTTGTGTTGAAACCCTAGCATGGAATTTGAGATAGGGTTTTAGGGTGTTAATTAAGTTTAAATTTTGTCATTTAGGTGAGGTTCTAAACCAATGGGACTGGTGGTCTTATAAGAAAAGAAAGAGACTAATTTCTCTTTCCATGAGCATGATCCAAGAAAGGTATTGCAAGGAAACAGACAGACGCATCTCTAAGCCAGGATAAAGACCTCACCAGAACACAAATTGAAGGAACCCTTCAAATTGGAGAGAATTTGGTCCCAGTTTCCAGAATTAAAGCTATCAAAATTATGGTATTTTGTTACAGCAGTGTGCACAAATTAAGACAAGACCATTTGTTCACTTGTCCATTCACTAACCATATCTCTATTAGTTATATAACAGTAACCAAAATGAAGTGTAGCTTTTGAAGAAGTTATAGTTGGGCAGAGGAGGGGATAAAGACTCCATGCCCCACAAAAAATAAATTAATAAAGAGAAATGATAATAAATGAAAAACAACGCAGGGTAGAGAAGACAGAGAATGGGTACTGGTTATTTTATGTAGTGTAGTTAAAGCAAAGACATGAAGGAAGTGAACTGAAGGTTATCTGCATTAGGGTCTGTGTGAGGAGCAACAGGTAGAAAGATCTGGAAGCGGAGCATGTTTAACAAGTTCCAAGGTAGCAATGAAGCCAGTATTGGCTGCCTCTAGGCAAGCCCTGAAGAGAATGACAGCAGTTGAGTGACGTTGGGAAAGCTGTGTTTGGTAGAGCCTTGTAGGTGTGTGTTCAGGCTCTGGCTCTTATTTTGTATAACCATGGCAGGTATTGAAAGGCGTTGAACCCAGGATTTACCTACATTTCAGAAGCAGTGTTCTTATTGCTGGAAGGATGAAGAAAGGTCGGTTTTGGTTAAGAGACATCTAATGGGTCAGGCATTCTTTTTTTTTTTTTTAACACAAGCCTGTAATCCTAACACTATGAGAAGCTAAGACAAGAAGATCCCAAATTTAAGCCTAGCTGGGCAACTAGTGACTTAGCAAGATCATATCTTGGGGTGGGGGTGGGGGCTAGAAATCTATCTCAATGTAAAGGTCCTGGGTTTATTCCCTAGTACTGGGGAGGGAGGGGAGGGAGGGGTGGGAGGTGCAGGACAGCTAAAGATACAACTTTTCATGGTTCTTATAGCATTGTTTAATCACTGGGTTTTTAACAAATTAAATAGAAAATGTATTATGTTTCTATTTATATCCAGGAACTAAGATTTCCCTTTGAACCTTATTTTCTAGACTCTTTCTATGATTCCCTCTATTTCTTCAACAAACTTCACAGAGGGTTTGCCTAATAGCTGTGGTCTTTGGCTCTATCTCTATTCAACTACATCCTGCCTGTTAGGAGCAGTACTTTCCACACTTTTTAGTGCATATAGGCCTAGTAAGATGGGGTAAAATCTTGTGAAGGTGAAAATCCTCATTTGGTAGGTCTCAGGTGAACACAAGGATACTATATTTCTTGTCAAATACTACTGGCCCTGGGACAACAGTTTATTTGTTTGTTGATAATTTATTTATTTATGGGGATTGAACTCAGAGCCACATGGATCCTAGGCAAGAGCTTTACCATTGAGCAACATTACAGCCTTGTTGGATCACTTTTTTTTTTTTTTTTTTTTTTTTTTTTTTTTTTTTTTTTTTTTTTTTTTTTTTTTTTTTTTTTTTTTTTTTTTTTTTTTTTTTTTTTTTTTTTTTTTTTTTTTTTTTTTTTTTTTTTTTTTTTTTTTTGTAGTTTAGTGAAAGGTCTATAGGGTGTTCAGGGTCTCATTACTAGATCGGACTTGCCTCCCAAGAGCTGGGATTACAGGTGCATGCCACCACACCCAGTCTCAGCACACCCCAGAGGGCGGGGCCAGCACAGCAGGCCTGGAGATTGAACCCAGTAGGGGCTGCTCAAAAAGAGAGTAGTTGTCTGCAGATAACGGCAGAGCCTTGCTCCAAAATCCTGAAGGCCTCCGCTGCAATTCACCCATGGGGGCCTGCCAGAGACTCCAAACAGCATCCTTATCTACTACTGATACTTCAAGTACCATTGGATCTGCTAGATCATATGGTCCCAGGGGCAGAGCAGCCTGAACAGCAGCCTGAACCTGTTGCAGAGCTTTTTACTGTTCTGGGCCCCACTCAAAATTAGCAGC
This sequence comes from Ctenomys sociabilis, assembly GCA_004027165.1. Taxonomy (NCBI): domain Eukaryota; kingdom Metazoa; phylum Chordata; class Mammalia; order Rodentia; family Ctenomyidae; genus Ctenomys; species Ctenomys sociabilis. Next base: position 10,516 of record PVKA01009345.1, on the reverse strand, counting down.
TCTCCGAGTCACTCGGTAGATGGGTCTTGTAAGATACCCAAGTGAGGAATATGTTGCTTACAAAATCCTTAAAAAGTTCACTAGGCACTGTGCCTCCTTTTTGGTCATGGGGGGAGCCAAATGTAACAACTTGTCTTTTATTTTAGAAGGAATATCTCCCCATGCTCCACACCACTGGACTCCTAGAAACTTCACGGAGGTAGAAGGACCTTGAAATTCTGTGGGATTTATTTCCCATCCTCTGGCTCTCCAATGCTGTACTAACAAATCCAAGGTGGTTGCCACCTCCTGCTCACTAGACCCAATCAGCATAACATCATCAATGTAATGGACCAGTGTGATATCTTGAGGAAAAGAAAAGTGATCAAGGTCCCTATGAATTAAGTTGTGACACAGAGCAGAAGTTAATATACCCTTGTGGTAAGACAGTGAAGGTATATTGCTGGCCTTTCCAAGTGAAAGCAAACTATTTCTGATGGTCCTTATAGATAGGTATGGAGCAGAAGGCATTTGCAAATCAACAGCTGCATACCAACTACCAGGGGATGTGTTAATCTGCTCAAGTAAGGAAACCACATCTGGTACTACAGCTGCAACTGGGGTTACCATGTGATTCAGTTTATGGTAATTTACCATCATTCTCCAAGACCCATCTGTCTTCAGCACAGGCCAAATGGGAGAATTAAATGGAGCTGTGGTGGGGACCACCACCCCTGCATCCTTCAAGTCCTTGATGGCAGCACTCATCTCTGCAATCCCTCCAGGGATGTGGTACTGCTTTTGGTTCACTATTTTACCAGGCAAGGGCAACTTTAATGGCTTCCATTTGGCCTTTCCAACCATAATAGCCCTCACATGACAGGTTAGGGAACCAATGTGAGGATTTTGCCAAGTACTAAATATATCTATCCCAATTATACATTCAGGAACAGGGGAAATAACTACCAGATTAGTTGAGGGCTTATTTTGGACACACTGTGAGTAGGACCTTTGCTAAAACTCCATTGATCACCTGACCTCCATAGGCTTCTACTTTTACTGGAGGGCCACTATAGTGTTTTGGATCCCCTGGAATCAGTGTCAGTTCAAAACCAGTGTCCAATAATCCCTGAAATCTTTGATCATTCCCCTTTCTCCAGTGTACAGTCACTTGGGCAAAAGGCCTTAGGTCTCTCTGGGTAAGGATAGGAGAAAAATTGACTGTACAAATTCTGGGGACATTAGGATCCTTCCCCAAGGAGACCTGGCCTCCCCATCATTCAAGGGGTTCTGGGTCTGTAAACTGGCTCCAATCTGGGAATTGGTTGAGTGGCTGGAATTGCCTCATACTACGATTTGAGGTAGTCTCTGTTCTTTTACCCCTAAATTCTTTCATTTATATAAATCTAGCAAAATTTTGTAGGCTTCCCATCTATTTCACTTTTGGAAGCACCACAGCTAATCAGCCAATGCCATAGGTCTGTGCGTGTCAGATTATTCTAGTCATTGTTCTGCTTCTGCTGCCCTCGGTGACTAAGTGTTGCCACTTGACCTCTGCCACTCCAGTATCCAATCAAGCCCATGGCCCTTAAATTTTCTATTTGAGTAACTGCAGTCCCCACTGTAAGGTCTGGCATACAGAGAACAGCAATGACAGGGCTCTTCAGGGGTGTTGGTGCTTCCCTCACAACTCTATATCTTAAGGTGTTAGTGAAAGGTATGTATTGAGGATCTTCCAAATGTGGAGAATTAGGTTTAACAAGACACTGGGGAGATAGCTCAGTAGAATAAGTGCAGAGTCCTGAGTTCAATTCCCGGTACTGCAAAAAAAGAAAGAAAGAAAGAAAGAAAGAAAGAAAGAAAGAAAGAAAGAAAGAAAGAAAGAAAGAAAGAAAGAAAGAAGACAAATCCACTCCAGCATTCCCATTTCCCTGAGACTGAATCCCTTCATCAATAGTAAACCACGGAATATCAGGCATCTCTAACATTCACTGTGGGCCATCTTTTAAGCCACACTTCTGCCAACCAGCTAAATAGACTATTAACGCCTTTCTTAATTCCATAAGCTACAATATTAAATTCAGAATTCCTACTTAGTGGGCCTATGTCAAAAAACTCAGCCTAATCCAGGTGTATGTTTTTTTCACCATTATCCCACACTTGTAAAATCCACTCCCATGCTTGCTCATTAGGGCCCTGCTTATAAGAGTTAGAAAATTCAAGATCTTTGGGAGAATAACAGATCTCCTCATGGGTCACTTTGTGTACTTCACCCTTAGGCAACTTCTGTGATTGAAGCCTGGTTATGGGTCTAGAGGCAATAATGGGTGGTGAGGGTGGGTCCTGAGGAGTCCCACCAGTATTCTTTTCATTCCATGCAGGATTGGTTTCTCCAGATATATTAGGAGACATGGCAGAGGGTGAAGGCAGTGATTCCTCTACCGCAGTGGGTGGGGAAATCTCTTCCTTAGGCAAAATAATCTCATCAACATTTAAAACTCAACAGCCTCAGCCTCCACAGGATGCTCCCACACATCTCCATTCCAATTCTTAGGATCCCATCCTTTTTGATCAATGCCCTCACCTTTGCTTCAGATACCCTTCAAGGCTGAGCATTTAATTTACATTGCAGTTCAGCCAAACAAATTATGAGGGACTGCATTTGGGTCTCTGTAACATCAGCTTTGTGGCTAAAAGAGAAGATATTTTCTGTCAGGACACACTTAGAAACTTTCAAATTTTTTATCTGAGTCTGGAGGTAGAAAATTGTATTTCCAAGATTCTTATTTTCATTCATAAGTTTGTCCACTGAGGCTAAGACCAACCAACCAGCATCATTATATTCCATGCTTTGCCAAAGAGATTCAAAATTTTCCTGCATGGAATCTCTATATTCCTGACATCTCACAAGTGGTGAATTAGGATAATCAAATGGACCTATATGACATGTTAGTTTAAAAACCTCATGCCAAGGAGTATCAATATGCTCCTTAATACCAGAAGAGACCATGGTGTCTTTAAGTCTCATCAAATCCCAAGGCCAATTCCAGGAACTCCTAAGGCCATTAAAAAATGCCCCACTATATTCTGTTTCTCTAGCTCTACTCCTGGTACCATATTTTGTATTAGTTATTCTTCTCTTGTTGCTTGGACAAATACCCAACACTCAAAATGAGGGAAGGAAAGGCTTATTTAGCTCACAGTTACTGGAGCTTTCAAGACACTGGAGGAGAAGCTGGGGCACTGCCATGTTCAGGATGACCCTCTCCACACCTCCAAGAAAGCACAGGCTAGCCAGTTTAATGGTTCACACCTCTCCAGCCCCACCCCTCGGTCCCTGCCCTGGTCCTCTAGTTCCACCCCTTGAGCCATATGCTGCCCTTCAAGTGCACAATATTTACATATGTGTGTCTGCTTTATTTCACTTACGAGTATAGCCTCTAGTTGAATCCATTTACCTATAAAGGCCCCAAATTTGTCTTTCTGTATAGCTGAGTAATACTCCAGTGTATAAAAATGCCACATCTTTTATATATATTCCTCAGGTGATGGGTATTTTGGTTGTTTCCGAGATTTGATTATGACAAATTGTGCTGCTAAACATGGGTGTACATATATCACTGTGGTATTATTTCAGTTCTTTTGGAAAAATACCCAGAAGGGGAATAGCTGAGTTGAATAGGACTTCTAATCCTACTTTTTTTGAGGAGCCTCCACACTGATTTCCATAGTGGTTGTATCAGTCTATATTCCCAACAGTGGAGAAAAGCTCCTTTTCCCCCACAGCCTCTCCAGCATTTGTTATTAGTTGATTTCTTTATGACAGCATTCTTTCTGGGGTGAGATGGTATCTTAATGCTTTAATTTGCATTTCTCAAATGACTAGTGCTGTGGAACAATTTTTTGTGTACTTATTTGCCATATGTATTTCTTCCTCTGAGAACTGTGTACTTACCTCAGAGGCCCATTTTTGGATTGGGTCTTTGAATTTTGGGAGTCTGAATTTTTATTTAGTTCTTTATATATTCTTGATAGATGTCCTTTGCCTGAGTAATTGTTGGTTAAGAATTTTATTCCCAACTTGTGGGTTGTCTTTTCTCTGTTGGTGTTTTCTTTTGACATGTAGAAACTTCTCAATAAGATGAGGTCCCAGCTGTCAATTCTTAGAAGTATTTCCCATGCAGTTTGGTTTTTGTTCATGAACTCTGCATATCCTATGTCCTCAAGATTTCCACCTACTTTCTCTTCCAGTACATTTATTGTTTCTATTTAAATATTTACACCTTTAATCCATTTTGACTTTAATTCATATATTTCAGCTGGAATAGTGCTCTCTGCACTTGTTCTGGGTGAGCATAGTTTTTCCACTCAGTGTTCTGGAATTCATTCTTTATTTCAGATACTATGTATTCAGATGTTTCTTTTTTAATTTGGGGAATTACTTCTCATCTGATTTCCTCTATACCTTTCTGCTGTTGTTCCTTTGCTGCTGTATCTGTTAATTCATTCATTACAACTGAGCTAGTGTCCTCTGCCCTTACTGGTGGACTCGAGGTCTGGGATTGCATTTTTCCGCTTCTCTTTGTCATTTTGTATAGCACTGACCTTTGACCCTTGGTGTAGAGCTTTGGTGCAGCTATAACAAGCTTAGCTTGTTATGAGATTTGGGTGCCAGTCTATTAAGTTTGAGATTATCCAGTTATGCCTATCCTGGATCTAGCTGTTGTGTTCAGTTCCTTTTTTGTTGCAGCTCCTTTGGTTCCCCTCTGTTGGTTCCCTGTTCAGGCGAGCACTAACTGAACTGGGATGCAGAGAAAGTAATGAAAATTCCCACTGTCTTTGGCTGGCTTTGGGGCGAGGATCCAGAAAATTGCCAGGGTCAGCCCTCCTGTGTCAGGCAGGTCTCTCTTTGGGTGGGCCAGCCTGGGCTTTGGTGGGTCTTCTGGGCTCACAAAAGGATAGTGAATGATCTTATTCACTGAGTAGGTTGTACTGGGTTAGCCAGCCTGTGCTGGGTCCGGGTCTACAGGCCGGAACCTGAGAAGGCTGGGAAAAGTCCCTCCTGCACAGCGGGCCTGGAGCCCTCACTCACAGGCCAGGCTGTGCTGGTTTTTGGGCCATGGTGTGGGACCAGGAATCGCTGAGAAATGTCCCTCTGGCGTGGCAGACTTGGAGTTCTCACTCCAGGCCGACCTGCCCTGGGTCTGGGGCCATGGGGTGGGACCGGCAATCACTAAGATATGTTTCTCTGGTGTGGTGGGCCTGGAGCTCTCTCCGGGCCACGGGGGAGGGGGGGGCAGGTAATCCCTGGGAAATGTCTCTCCGTCACGATGGGCCTGGAGCTCTACACTCACTGACCTTTGCTGCCCAGAGAGTTGGGGAAATTCCCACTCGCTCAGCGGGCTTTAGGGCAGGGGGTCCGGGGACGTGCTGGTGAGTGGGTCCTGAGGTTTCAGGCCAGTCACTGGCTTGGAGGGGTTGGGGGCAGGGATCCAGGTAGCACGCATGGGAAGAAGCCAATGGCTCTCCCTCAGACTTACCACACACTTACTCATCTGGGAAGCATGGTGAGTCGTGCAAATTCCCACTCACTGGGAGAGCTTGGGGCAGGATCCAGGAGGCCGCTGGAGTCAGCTACTGTCTCAGTCTGGTCTCTCAGGCTGAGCGGCATGGGCAGGATCAAGGAGGCTGCTGGAGTCGGCTGCGCTGTCTCTGGCTGGTCTCTGGGGCTGGGCGGGCGTGGACAGGATAGAGCAGGATGGGGGAGTCCCATTTTGACTTTAGTTTAGTTCATAGTGATAGGCCTAGATCTAGTTTTAGTTTTTGGCACATGGAGAGCCATTTTTTCCAGCACCATTTGTTAATCAGGCTATCTTTCTTTCAGTGAACATGTTTAGTCCCTTTGTCAAAGATAAAGTGGCTGAGTGTGTTTGTAGTTGTATCTGCATCTTCTGATCTGCTCCACTGATACTCAGGTGTGGCTGGGGATTTTTTGTTTTTGTTTTGTTTGTTTTTTTATGGTACCATTTTATCACAGTGGCTTTACAGTATAATTTCAAGCTTTAGATTGTAATGCCTCCTGCCTTGCCTTTTTAGCCAAGATTGTCTTTGCTATTCTAGGTCTTTTTTATTCAAAATAAATTTTAGTAATGCTTTCTCTAGGTCTATGAGATATGTTGATAGTATTTTGATAGGGATTGCATTAAATCTGTATAACAATTTTGGGAGTATGGCCATTTTCACAATGTTGGTTCTTCCTGTCCAGGAGCAAGGACTATCTTCCCAGTCACTGAAATCCTGCTTGATCTCTTTTTTTTCAGAGCATTGATTTTCTTTTTTTGTATTTTATGGAAGGGTCTACAGGGTGTTCAGGGTCTCACTACTAGCTCAGACTCTAGTGATTCACTTGTTTATAGCCTCCAAAGAGCTGGGATTACAGGCACACACCATCGCACCCAGTCTCAATTGCCATCTCAGCATGCCCCGGGGGTGGGGTCAGCACAGGAGATCAGGGGATGGAACCCTGGCCCCTGTACCTGTTTTCAGGCACTTTAATTCACTGAGCTATTTGGCCGGCCTTTGTAATTTTCATTATATCGATCTTTTACTTCCTTTGTTAAATTGATTCCTAAGTACTTTCTTTTATCTTTTGTCTTTTTGAGACAGGGTCTCACTTTGCAGTTCAGGCTGGCCTTAAGCTCACTTTGTAGCCCATGCTGGTCTCAGACTCACAACAATCCTCCTGCCTCAGTTTCTGAGTGCTGGGATTACAGACGTGCGTCACCACGCCTGGCTCCTTTTTTTTTTTTTTTTTTTTTTTTTTTTTTTTTTTTTTTTTTTTTTTTTTTTTTTTGCCTGCTACTTTTTGGATGTTATTATTGAAGAGTTTTTTTTATTTGTGTAGAGATAAATGCTATTGATTTTTGATGCTGACTTCATATCCTGCTATGCTACTAAATTTATTAATTCTAGGTGTGGAGTTTTTCCGGTCTTCCATGTAAAGTATCATGTTGTCTGCATTTAGTGATAGTTTATTTATTTATTTATTTATTTTAAAGGTTTTATTTCTTTTTTTTTTAATTCCTTTATTTATTACAGTGTCTCGCTACACATCACAGATTCTTTTTTCATGGGGGTGGGGGGTGAGCTCAGCCGGCCCTGCGGGGAGGGGCTGGCATAGCATGTGGTGCTGGGGCTCGAACAGCGGTCCCTGAGAGGCGCTCTAGACCGCTGAGCTATCTTGCCAGCCCATTAGTGATAGTTTAACTTCTTCTTTCTCTATTCTTATTCCTTTTATTTTTGTCACTTGTCTAGTGCCTTTGGCTAATGTTTCCAGCACTATAATGAATAATGGTGATAGTGGATATCTTTGTCTTCTGATTTGAAAGTAAAATCTTTCAGTTTTTCTCCATTTAGGATAATGGCTGTTGGTTAGTGGTGATATTTTTAAAGGAAAGCAATGTTGGCTTCCCTTGGAATTATGAACAGTGTCTTAGGAAAACAAAGATAAATCACTAAGTATGTAAGTGGAGAGTTCCAAAATAAAGTACTTTATTACAATAGAATTATTTGTGCACTTCAAAAGTCTTTCTTACTTAGAAGTGAGTGGAATTGTGTGTAATTATCCAGAAAGTTGAATTCATAGCCTATCTGATTGATTTGGCATCATAAATAAGTACATCTTTCTCCCAGTACTAGTAACATTTTTGTACTGCTTGATATAACAAATCTAGGTTTCTTTTCAATTGTAAAATGAAAATCTCTATGATTAATTATGTCGCTTTACATCCAGTGGATTCTGATTCAGTGATCTGACAAAAGTAAATTTGCAGCCAGTTGAGATGGTGAATGCCAGTAATCCCAGCACTCAGAAGGATGAGGTAGGAGTATCACTACAATTTTGAGGTCACCCTAGGCTACATAGTGAGTAGAGGGCCATCACGGAATACATAGCTACATCCTATCTCAAAACAACAAACATAAACCCCCCAAGAATGTAAAATTGATATTTGGTGTAGTTGAAAGTAGAGTTCAAAGAAAAAAGTATTACAGTAAAATTGGCCTATTTTATGAATAATTTATTGAATTTTAATACTATGTCCAACACTCTCCCCGGAACCTCCACATATGACAGCTGCTGTCATATATATAATGGTTTTGTTCCTATTGCTTTGCCTGTTAGAGAATGTTAGGGAAATGAGTAGTGTTGTACTGTCAGTCAGCTTTCCCTTACTACAATGTCTACTTGATATAATCAACTGATAGAGAGGAATTTGTTCAGGATCATAATTTTGGAAGTTTCAGTCCATGATACATTGCTCTATTGCTTTTGGACTTCACAAGCATGTCATGGTACCAGCATGTAGTAAAGTAAAATAGCTCACCTCATGGCATGGTATGGAATGAAAAAAAGAGGCTAAAAACAGGATTCTGCAATAACCTTGTAGGGTGTTAGCCAAAGATGTCCTACTAAAGCCCTAGCTCTTACAGGTTTAACCACCTTCCAATGATGTCAAACAAGGAAACAAGAATTTAATTTATGGGCTATAGGGGATATTCAAGATCCCAAAATATATAAAACACATGTTAATTATTTTTATGCAGCTTAATGATCTTAGATTTTCCAAATTTTTTCATATATTAATTTGTTCTTTTGTGTTGCTGAATATGATTCCATTGTATAATTGTATCACAATTTAGTTATTATCAAAGACAGTTCTTTCTAGTTTTTAGTGACTATGTAGAGTAATTAGGAATAGAGTTGCTATAAACAAATGTGTATAGCTTTTTATATGAACCTAAGTGTTAATTTCCCTAGAGTAATACCCAGGAGTAGGAATGCTGGGTCACATACTAAACATTATACTTTATAAGAAAACAACAAACTACCTTTCAGAGTTGCTCTACCATGGTGCATTTCAGCCAGGAATATCTGAAATGAGATTAATTTTCCTCTGGCATTTCACTGCCAGTATTTTTATTTTAATCATTTAAAAAATACATAGTAGTGTTTCATTGTAGTTTTAATTTACATTTCCATAATGGGAATAATATTGAACATCTTTATAATTATTTGCCTGTACAAATCCACTTGTACCTTGGTTGACAAACTTAATTTGTTTCATGTTTCTGGAAAAAATGGCTATGTTCATGTTTAGGCAGAAAAGACGGCATGTTCATCACTTGATGCAGAATTCACAAAAAAAAAAAAATTTTGCCACATACTTTTGTTTGAGAACCAACTGTTCACAAACTAAAGTATTCAAGATTCAAGGTGTACCACATAAAATTGGGTATTTTTTTATGAATGATCATTAAGAAATTTTAAAATATTTTAAAATTTTAACTTCTTCTTAAATCTTTTTTTTTTTTTTTTTTTAATGGAACCAGGCATTGAACTCAGGCCCTTCTGCTTGCCAGGGAAGCATTTATTAAACTAAGCCATCTCCCTGGCCCCTCTTGTTAAAAATTTTAACAGAATAAAATTTATTTACTTTATGTCTTTATGAAGTTCATTTTCATAAGCACAGATTAATAACCAGACTAACAAGAAAAATATATATAAGTGCATAAAAATTATATTACATCGAGGTACACTTTTAGACACATTGGCAACGGTGGGTTACAATAACTTTTCTCCGATTTTTTTCAAATATTATTTTATTTTGTACTTTATGTATTAAGTTTCTTTTATAAGAGAAACCATGTGATATTTAAGCTTATGTGTCGCATAACATTATACTTTCAAGAGTCATCCATTTTCTTACAAATGACCCACATTTACCCTTTATATGGCAGAATAACACTCCACTCTGTGTGTGTTACTATTCTCACTGCTGAGACAAAATACTCAATACCCACAAGTTAAAGGAGGAACAGTTTATTTTAGCTCAGTTTGTACAGTTTTCAGTACATGGTCAGCTGGCTTTAAGCAGGGCAACAGGGGTATGGAAAGAAAATGTCCATGGCAGGGCAGGCAGGAAGGCATCAACCTTCCTAGTGTTTTCCCTTATATTCCATCCAGGTTAGAAGCCTATTAATTAATGCCACCCACACCCAGGGTAGGCCTTCCCATTATCCATACCCAGACCTATGCTAATCAGTGGATTATTTTAGTTATCACACCTTTAATCCATATTCACATATCCTAGATCCAGTCATCTCCAAAAAGCTCCATTTATAAGCACATGAGACTTTAGGTAATATCTATATATGAGCTAGTCTGAAAATACATTATCTTTATTCTTATGTGGATAGACATAAACTATATTTATTTTACATAATATTATGGTCCCAATGTTCACTCATTTTCCTACAAATAACTCATGCTTATATTTTATATGGCAGAGTAACACTTCATTGTGTGTAACTTATTCTTCCATTGGCGAGATAAAATACCTGACACAAGTTGGTTTTTTTTTTTTTTTTTTTTTTTTTTTTTTTTTTTTTTTTTTTTTTTTTTTTTTTTTTTTTTTTTTTTTTTTTTTTTTTTTTTTTTTTTTTTTTTTTTTTTTTTTTTTTTTTTTTTTTTTTTTTT